>JAQQAE010009302.1:0-14682 GCA_029823295.1 Pseudamia nigra
TAGCGGCTAGCGCTCTGAGTGACGCAGGCGTGACGCAAAGTGACGCAGGCGTCGTTGTCCGCATAATTCATCGCTGTTCGGATCAATTTTTAAAATAATTTTTAATAAATTTTTTCATCGTTCTCCGAATTTAACAGTGTCCGAACCGGTCGTTTTCCAAGGTTCCACTGTATTTGAAAATACTCAGTGAAGGCCTGTTGGTTTTTGGTATACTTGAACTATACAGTACTGGGGATTAATAATACTGACTCTGGTCATATTTTTCCTAAAATAATTCAAATTTTTTTTTGCAAATGAAAATAACTTTTTGACACTCTTTTCACTATTTTTTCGTGGGGGGTGAATAAATTTGACTTCAACTGTACTCACAAAAGACAATATGACCATACACCTTGCTTAAAATGAATTCTGTGAGGAGTGACAAGTCTACAGTGTCAGTATTAAGTAAAACCTTCTAAGTGGAAACAAATATTCAAAAGCAGATGGTCTGACGCTAATCTGGATTTCATTTTAATGCCTCAAGTCACGCATTAAACGGTGAGTGTCCTGACAAGTTAAAAGAATTCTGTGGGTGTCAGTAAAGATACTAATGCACTTAGTACAGAATTCTCGTCTCTCCTCTCTTCATTGTTACATATATTTTTTTCTCGCTCTCTAAATCAGCTTCCGCCATCCTGAAATATGAGTTACCCTGAGGAGAAGGATAATTATTAACAATTAATATTCATAATGATGTCTCCGTCCCTGGACAGCCTTCACAGAGCCTCAGTCAAATGGATTCAGAATTCAATTTTTATTTTACATAATCCAATCAAAAATGTAGATGCATCCTCAAACACATCAGTCCCCTGGTTCTACAGAGTCAAATCTGTTTTTTTTTTTTTTTCACTTTGTCATGCATCAGCTTTATAATCTTTAAACACACTATATATTAAAAGGGAAGGAAGCAGAGCATACTTCATCCATTTTCTACTCTAAAATTCATCAAAGTCAGAGACTTGAGAGGCTTTTATTATCCAGAGTTTATAAAAGTAAAGCTAACAGCACTCCAAAACGTTGTATCTTGGAGACGTAAAAGTGAAAATCTATGCACTAGAATACTTTGGAGGGATGCAATCTGTTTCCACGGTAAAATAGGAACAAACATTTATTACAAAACTGGAACCACCTGAAAAGAAAAGAAACTTGGAACAGATCAGACCGTAAAATATAGCATATTTAAATGATAAACAGACAATACAGAATAAAACAAGAACAACTCACTGACAGAGTTAAGAGCAGCCATTTGGAGATGCAGAAGACAGTTTAGCCCCTTCAGGAGCCACAGAGCAAAATACAGGTTGAATGATACAGTCTGGGCAGATATTTTCTCAGCTTGTCAGACATTTTGTTCGAGCTTCAACAGAGACAAGTCGGGGAGGAAATGAGAGACAGTCGCATATCATTTTCACTGCTTGATGAATCCATTATGTACTGTATTGTGATTTTTTAATTTTTATCAGAGGACAGATTAAAAACAAAGCAGACATGACAAATATGTACTTGGCAAAAGCTTTAAACCTAATGTTAAAAAATAATAAAACACTGACTCGAGTGAAGAATTTTTGTGGCTAGCATACAGTACCAGTCAAAAGATTGAACACACCTTTCTTTACTTTTTATCATTTTGAACATTTCTGGAATTACAGTTGAGGTGAACATTCTTTTGTTTTTAACATGATGCTTTTACAATTGATACTTCAAATCCTTTTTGAAGTGAATATTGGACAAATGTTTAGTTTTAACTTCAGTTCACCCTGAAGTTAAAGTGACGCTGGTCAGTTTTTTGCTTTCCTAAAATAATTCTGGCAGTCTTTTAAACAGCAATTGACAGAAATTAACAAGAAAGTGTAAATGTTCTGGGTTATTTATTGTATTCTAGATTACCGGTATCCAAAGTAGCCAAACTTTAGCTTTGATGACAGATTTGCATGCACTCATCACATTCATGAGTTAGTCACCCGCAATGATTTTCAAAGCACGTGTGCCTTTTCAATAGTAGGAGTAATTTGTGCTGTTTGTTGCCTTCTTGATGTGCTTTATCATCTATTGTCTCATGCAGAGGTAGGGTGAGTACAGAGTCAGTAGCCCTGTTAGTGCCACTACAACTACTGTACAAATCCATAGTGAGGCAAGATACACTCAGTTAAGAAACAAGTGTTTCTGCGTGTAAGAAAAAATCAGATAAAACAAGACAAGAAACGATAAGATAAGATAAGATAAGATAAGATAAGCATTATAACTTTGAATTGAAAACCATTTGAGGTGAGCTCGTAATGAATGGAATGTTTACCCCCTTATTATTTACTACATAATTCCGTACATGTTTGGATGTCTTCAATATTAGTGTACAATGTTAAAAATATTAAAAATACAATTTAAAAATAAAGACAAATGACTGAAGGAGAAGGTGTGTCCAAAAGTTTGACTGGCTGTGTAGGTGAAAATGGAAGACATTCACTTGGTTGTAGTCTGTAATTTCACTGAAGATCTCTAAATATCACACATTGAACCTTTAAATGTGAAATCACTGCTATCTTTTGCACGGGTACAAATGATACATCGGAACAATGCAGATGAGATGGCACATTAGCAACTCAATCTCAATTTCTTTTGGTGTTTGGTCAGAAATATTGTCACTGTATTTTTTTTTAGCAAAGCACCCTTTTCTGCAACAGAATCTGTATATATGGGGGTTTTTTTAAATATTTTTTTGTTCAAACAGCCTTTTAACATATTTCAGAAGTTGTACACACCATTTCAACCTGCTTTTAATACATAAGCACAAATTCACACCTGCTTTTTAACAGGAAAAATGAATTACCATATAACTCTGAAGAGCATTTCCCTGATCATTCTCTCAGTGCGATACACAGGACAGGCAGAGCGCAACTCCAAGCTGAGCATCTGGCTGATAAATAGCATGCATATCTCTGGCTGAATTAAGGCACAGAAGGCTTACGTGACCCTTATTGTCAGCACTTTATGTATTACTCCTAACTTGTCACTTTTGTGTCAAGATTCTTAATTTGCTGTCAGTCTGAAACCTGTCCCTGGGATTCCTGCTGAACTGCCTTCATAAGATGCATATGATTAAAATCTCAGTATTCCCTCTTCAGAGTCCAGGCTCCTTTGTGACATGTCAACCGCTCCTTTTCATGTTACCCTGTCAAAATGTCCCAAGAAGTGAAAGAATACATACAAAATAAATGTAAAAATAATATCCCTAAACACAATACACGTAAAACAGCTAACAAGACACGTCAGTAACATCATGTGACCCTTCTGAGGAAGACAACAGGAAGTTGTCGAAACATGTCAAGGTAAATAAACCTACGTCTGTCTACAAATAATAACAACGCTAAAAGTATTATCCCTAAACACAACTATGTACATAAGTACCAGTTTTGCTAAGAAGAGAGACATTTCTTACTGTTTGGCCAGTGTTGGGTAAACGGAAATAGTATATAAAAGTTATTATTGTATTCAGGGTTCCCACGCATCCTTGAAAACGTGGAAAATGACTGACCAATTTTCTAGTAAGTAAAAACACATGGAAAACGACATAAATAATTCAAATGTCCTGAAAAAGCATAAGTTGTCATCAAATGTATGTATTTGATGGTATTGCATTCTGTGAGTGTGAGCAGAGGAGGTGGGGGAATTTGTTAATGTATGAGGTGATAACTTGCTTGTAGCAGCTGAAAATTTCCTGGAAAAGTCTTGGAAAATAATTTCAATAACAGCGGGAACCCTGATGTGAAAACTCCAATGTATAGAAGTTCTCATAAAGATAAGTTCTTGAATACTGGTGAAAGAGTATCACAAAAAAACAACTCAGGTAGTGAGTAGCGCCACTACAGCCTCATACATTATGGTCAAAGAAGGTATTTGTGGTTGAGCTAACAGCAAAAGTCTTATTAATCATTCATTCAATTTATCAATCATCATATCAATCATTAAAGCAACAGAACAGGCAAATGATGGCAATGGTGACCTAGAGGGGTCAGTGTTGACCTAGAGGTTAGAAAAGCAAGCTTGAAGGAAGGTCGCCAGCTCAACCCCCAGGCCAACAGAAAATCTGGGTGGGGAAGGTAAAAACCACCACCTGTCCCCACCCTCATCACCACCACCACCATTGGCCCTTAGGCAAGGCCCTCAACCCCCAAATAGTCTTTGGGTGCTGCACAGCGGCTGCCCACTGTGCCTCAGTGATGGGTCAAATACGGAGAACACTAACTTCACTTAAATATACTGTATTTTCCGGATTAAAAGTCGCGGTTTTTTGCATGGTCTGGCGAGGGGAGCTGCAAATACATCAGAGCGACTTGTATTTTGAATAAATTCGACTATAGGGTGTTCGTCACACTGACAGCCGCTAGAGGAGATGAGCCACGAGCGTTTCCCGAACAGATGCGACCTGTTCTGCAGAGCGACTAATACACATTTTTTTCTTCTTCATAACGCAATTTTTGGGTCGTGCGACTTTTCACCTGGAAAATACGGTACTGTATTGCTCAGGACTGTTTACTGTGAATCTGAGAGGAAAACAAAAACTCAACGATATGCTCAAAATGTGCTTATTGCAAGAATATTTGTTTCATAATTACTGTTGATTTACTTTACATGATTTTTGCTCATTTTGGTTTTTATTTTATTTTTGGTCAGTTTTGTGGGTTATTTCATTCAAGTTGTGTAACTTGCATCTTTGCTTTGTTCATTTTTGCTTGTTTTGTTCAATGTATTTGCTATTCAGTAGTTTTTGTTAACTTCTGCTCATTTTGCGAACTTGATCATTTTTGCTAAGTTTGTTTCGTTCTGTTAAGTTTCTGCTTCCTGTTGCTCATCGTTGGTTTTGGATCTGAGTCCTACTCATTGAGGTGTGGACAAATTTTACTGAGTAGAAGGATATGCAACTGAGTAAGAAAAGTAAAACGTGTTCTGCAAAACAACTAATAAAAAAAAAAAAAAAACAAAGAGGAAAAAAAAATAATACTCATGTACAAGTAAAAGGAGTGAACGTACTTGAGTAATACCCATCTCTGGTTTTGGCTATAATCTTGTTTGACAAATGCTACTTGGGTGAATATATCCTTTGATAGTGGTATATTTTTAATATCAAATAATTCTGACATAATTCACAAGCAAAACAAGGTCACTTCCCTTGGATGAAAATGATAAAAATCCATTTGTTGGAGATGCTATGCGGCTGAGGCTTATTAAGATATTCATTTCTGAGTCTTTGTTCTCTTGACCTTATGACTTATATCGTTTTAACTATGTATTTAATCTCGCTTTACTTTGAATAACAATATTATCATTTTATCAAAGTGTTTTTCGCTGGTGTTTTTATCTCTCGCTCCTTTTCCTTGTTCTGCTTTCGGGTTGATTAGACAGGAGAGGGCAAAGTTTGAATATTCAGCATGCCTTTACTGTGTTTTGCATCAAACTTTTATCAAGACATAATTGTGATAAATGATGCATGTAATCAAGCATTAAATAATGCTAGAATATGCAACCTCCAAACTTAAACTGTGACCAGCATGTCTGTGTCCTTCGTCCCTCGTGGATAGGTACCATCTGGCGGTGGCCATTACCGCTGACCTGAGTGCCAGACTCCTTAGTGTGCAAGGAAGCTCAACATCGACCGGTCAAGCCCCTGCACACCTGACCACATGGACGCAACCTTGCCAGAAATGTTAGGGGACAAATTACTCATTCAGAATGGTCATATCCTAAAGGTCACAATTAAATGTATGTAAGGCCTCATCCATATGTACCGTACTATTTCCCATGTGCGTATATTTCACATGATAACCCAGCCGATTAGAGCTTTACATTACACGAGAGACAATGTCTTACAGCTAGGATTTTGTCTTTGCACAAAGTCGATGGAATTAAATTTTAAAATGGATTAGAGCAAAATGTTAACGGTTGAGTAAAAGTAAAGGATATTTTTAACATACTTTCAATTGTGAGTGAAATTAACAGTCAACATTTTCTGTTAGTCACTGTGGAGACAGATAAGCGTGATTAAGATAAGATTATTTGTTTCAGAATTTGGCATCACAAAGTATTTCCATAATCATATTTCACATGCAGGTTGAAGTGCATTTTCCTTCACATTTTTTTATTTGCTAATAAGAGGTAAGTTTTGACATTTTTATCAAAAGAGTAAATGTGCATGTATTAAATGGAAATGCATTCTGAAGCAGCAAACATTAAATTCAAGTAATTCCTTCAATTTGAACGGAATGGAACTGAAAAAACCTTATTTATCCGTTATAGGTTAATTGATTTGACTAGTTCTCACGGAAGAAAGATCAAATCAGTAACGTGTCTTTAGTCTGCTGAACGCTGTAATGACAGTGGGGATAGGGTAAATGCAAACAGTAAAAATAAAAGTACTGTTATTTATAATTATAATTTATAAGTATTTGAGTATTATAAAAAATGTCATGCTCAAGCAGTAACTTAAGGACATTGGTTACATTTTTTGATCAGTTTTATTCTTTTTTTAAAATCATATGTGTCCATTTTTGTGGATATATTGTACAATTTTATCCATTTACTTGATCATATTGATCATTTTTTTATCATGCTTGCATTTTGTTGGTTTTCATTTAGTGTTATTTGAAAATTTTTCTTTTTGTAGATTTTCTGTTTTCTTGGATTTCTTGATCATTTTCTTCATTTACTTGATCATTAAGTTTACTTTTGCTCATTTTATTGTGTATTTTGTTCATTTTTGCTCAGTTTTATTTCTTATTTTGATCATATTTATAAATATATTTGAAAGTTATGTATGTTATTTTTCTCACTTTGTTCTGTATTTTTCATTTTTTTTAAATTTTGTTTGTTATATTGCATATTTTTATGAACCTGCATCATTACTTATCCATTTTTTGCTGATTTACTTTACTTTTGGTCACGTTTATTGCTTATGTATGATCATTTACTTGATTGTTTTGTTATTTTTAGCTCATTTTGTTGTGCATTTGTTCATTTTTTTCATTTTCATTTGTTTTATTGTACATTTTCACTAACTTACTTTTTTCTCTTGCTTGACTTGTTGTGTATTTTGTTAATTTTTCATTTATTTTGTTGATTTGTGTTTATTTTATTCCTTTTTTGTTAATTTTCTTGCTTATTTTGCTCATTTTTGTGGTCATTTGTCAGATCTCATGTATTTTTTTGTTCATTTTACTCACTGAGTTGTGGCCAATTGTAGCTGAGTAGACGTACATTTTTTGGGAAATGTTACTCAAGTACAGTTGACTCAGTAAATGTACTTGAGTACGACTCACCTTTGCCTGCAGGGTGGTGACGTCAGTCGTCTACCGGAGCTGTTCCTCTGTCAGGACAGAATGAGGTGAACAGGATGGTCTGGTTTGGTCTTGATATCCTCCAGTTTCTTCTGTATTTGTACAGCCATATCAGTCATTTGTCCCTACTGTCAAATACGGCCCATGACAGTGCTTATAAAATTGTTTCCTTCTCATATGTTTCCAAGGCAACCAAAGCATTTGCCAGCTCCGACTGCTTGGAGCACAGCAAGACACAGGTCCTCCCATACGCAGTACTAGAACTATTACTTCTGCTTGCTTTTATGTTATTTTACTTATTCTTTTGTAGTGTTTGTCCTTCTTTTTTTTCCATATACATGTACTGTGATGTGACATTGTCTCTTTTAAGTTTGTATTCTTTCAGTTTTTTGTTTACCTTATTTTATTTCCTTCCATTCTTCTTTACTTTTCTTTTACTCTTTCTCTGCATTCTCTCCTCCACTTTCTTATTATTGCATTTGGACCTTTATTTATTTAGTTTTTGTTGCATTTTTTGCTGTTGTTTGACCGATCAGTGGTGCTTTAAGCCATCATTTTGCTGTACTGAGCCTTGTTTTTACTTTGTTGTCAAAGGACTTTGTAAACTGCTGTTTTTAAAAGTGCCACATTAATAAGGTTTATTAAAATCATAATCTTCTACTCTGTAACGTGTCACATTTTGACCACATAACACAGTGTATTCACTCCAGACTCATTTATGAGAATGCACATAATTCTGTTTGTTTTTTTTTTTGTTATTTGTTTGCTTCAAATTCACTTGACATGATATGGGAATATGGTCACTGTGTGCACGCTTGACCTATTATTATTTCACTTATTCAGTAATGTGGAATATCTGCATACTTTATGCTATTAAAACCATATGTGTCCCCAAATATTTAGCTCATTGAGTACATGTCTGTGAATACTTGTGGGCAGAGATTTTCAAAATAAAAGCCTGAGCACATTAAAGGGGTTACCTATGGAATAATTCATAAACAAATGCAGGTATTATTGTGACTGCAGTTAAAGGACTGCACAGAATAATAAATAAATAGAAACTACCATTGGGATAGGTGCATTGTGATCACTCAGGTGCTTCTGAGATTACAGAATTCTTGCTAGGCTAAGTAATTTTAGAGAATTGTAGTAAGAAGACAGATCGGCTCTGATGGCATCTGACGCTGCATACGCGCATAAATCATCAACCCACCACCCACTCAAGCAAATTATTCTCCCCATTCTACAGATCTGCACCCAGTCATATTCAAGGTGTCTGCATGTTTAAGGACTCCTGCATTTTGACATGCTGGACACCAAAACTAGCATCACAGGTAAGTTAAACCACCAGTATAATTGTTGCATGGACGTTTTCTACAGTGATTTCAGATTCACTTTACTGATTGCATGATCAGATCCGACACAAGGAAAGCACTTACGGGAGACAGTCTGTTGAGAGCAGCTGGCTTAGTCAGCTGTAACGTACATATCTGTCCTTCGTGCAGACGTCAGATGTTATAGTCTGTCCACATCATTGTCCCACAAGACCTTCCCGTGTCATCATGGAAGAAAAAAAGTCAGCTTGTTAATTAGGCTTCACATCAGCTGACACCGAGGTGACTCCTTTTGCTGCAAAGCATTTAATGACATGTTCAAATGCTTCTTGTAAATCTTCGAGAACTTGGTGCAACTTCGACAAAAAACAGCCTTAATTAATATTTTCCTCTTTAATGATCTAACCTATTATGACACCAAATTGTTTTTAACTCAACCCCCCTGAAACACAGATTAAACACAGGGTCCATAGGTGTAACTGGGGCCCAGGCATCTATAGTTTCTTTGTTGTCTGTCACTTTTCTATACATTAAAAAGAACTGAATATATGACAGACCTGCTGCTTTCTATATTGATTTTTCTACTTTTTAACATTCACTTAATGGGCCATACATACAGTACCAGTCTTTTCACTTCACTTTTGATGTTTGATGAAGAATTTCCTTTTTGCACTCTTGCTGGTTTCTTTGGTATAACTGTCATGTCTTTCTCAATCAAATGCATCCACCTGCCTCCCTTCAAAGTGAAGTTGTGGTTATTGTACAGTCCACTTGGGGAAGCCTGAGTGTTGTTACAGAAAAGGCAAAGCCAATGTGACGGCAATTGTCGATGTGTACTATGTTTTTCTGTCTTTTTCCCCTTCTTGTCTCTTTTTTAAGCCTGTCAAAAGACCCTTCTAGGCATTGCTGTCTGCATGTGTTATGTCAACAGCCGCTGGGTGGTCTGTTTGTTAAATTGTGCACTTCTTATCTCCTCTTTTGTCCTGCAGGTCATGCTTGGCCAAAGACAAAGGAAGCAGCATGTCTCTCCTATATAGTCAACATTGTTTATGTGTTTTTCTCTCTCCGAAGCCTGGTGTACACAGCTGTCTGGTATAAGTAAAAGAAATACTATTACTCATTGCTGTTGAATGTTTGACTTTGACTACATGTCCCTGACTTTAAAGGTCTCACACTGTGAAAATCCATCATTACAGGGTTTTGAGGTTTACAGTAAATACATTTCATCATGTAAAACTAGAAAGAACTTTGAAAGTGCAGACCTCCAAAAAGGCAGCTTAAAGTTCCTTTACACAGGATGGTGACCTTTGTGCCACCATTGGGTGACCCAAAAATTGGCCAGTATGCTTAATGGTCGCATTGGGGACAGTCATTGACGGCTGTGGCTCAGTAGGTAGAGTGGATTATTCATGAAAGTTGGTGGTTTGATTCCCGGCTCCTCACATCCACAGGCCAAAGTGTCTTTGAGCAAGATACTGAACCCCATGTTGCTCCCAATGATTGTTCACTAGTGCGTGAATGTGTGTGCAAATGGGTGAATGGAAAGCAGTGTAAAGGCACTATATAAGTGCAAGACTATTTACCATTTGCCATTTAAACCCAGAAAATCCAGTGTCTGTGTCAAAATGTATGGTGTGCTCTGTGTTACCCATGGTCAGAAATCCTCAAAACAAGATAGACAACATGATGTATAAGACATTTTGGATTTTTGCAATTTGTGACATCACATTATAACCAAAGCTAAGATAAAAAATGCTCACTTCAAACACTCCATTATCAATTTCACCTCTTACAATGTGTAATAAAACCACGTACCATATTTTCCGCACTATAGGGCGCACCGGATTATAAGGCGCACCCTCCAAAAATGTCACATTTTTAATTTTTTCCCATACATAAGGCGCTCCGGATTATAAGGTGCACTGTCATATTTGGACAAAATTGACGGCGTTTAGGTGCGCCTTATAGTGCGGAAATGATGGTAATCAGTAAACAGTAATCCCTCGCTATATCACAGTTCACCTTTCGCTGATTCAGTGCATCTCAGGTTTTTATGGCGAGCATATGTATGGTATTTTAGAAGAATCCGATTCAGAATGTTCTTTATTGCCAAGTATGCATACACATACAAGGAATTTTACTTGACATTAAGGTGCACTCATGTTGAAGCGCACCAAAATAACGTGGCAGTTGTCAATTTTATATTGCAGATTTTCACGTTGTGCTTCTTAATACGTTTTTCTTGTGTTTTTTGTGAAACTTTTGCTTTATTTCACCTCCTGCAATGCTGCCCAAGCATCCTTTATCTTCTAAGGCTTCTGGTCGTGAAGCCTAAGTGGCAAAGGAAGATGTTGATCATAGCAGATAAGGTAAAACTGTTAGATATGCTGAAACAGTGCTGCCGTCAGAAGAGCCGTAAAGCTGTCATCGGCTGTGCAGTATGTAAACATCATCATCACCCTCATTGTCATAATTACTGTACCCCTCTCTGCTCTTACATGTTAGTCTCATAAATTTACTGTATTATTGTTATTGTTATTATAAATATTATGTGTTATTTTTATAGGTATTATTTTTGGACAGTACATATAGGCTATTCACGGTAAACTTACCTATCATGCTCATATAGCTTTCCACTTGCGCGCTGCTATTAATAAAGTAAAGGGTGGTACTTTGTAGATTTTCACCTATCGTGGGTGGTTCGTAACACCCACGATAAACGAGGGATTACTGTACCATAAAAATAAATTTGAAAATATCTATCAGTCCCAACCTGATGAATGAGGGAAATTTTAAATGTTAAAATATAACCAGTCAAGATCAAATTAGCCCTGCCTTTCCCATGAACTAACTGAACCATATTCCAGATAATTATTTCAGGGAAAACTGTCAATGAAAAAGTCATTACTGTGGAGTACAGTAGTCGGGTGTCAGAATATGAGCCTTCTTCAGTTTGGGAATGACCTGCTTTTTAAGCAATCAGAGCATTTTTTTGATGAAAACAACATATTTCAATAAATAGTTTGTGACAAAGAAAAAAAAAAAAACAAAATCAACAGAGTATTTTGTTGGCATCCTTTCAGAATTATGTAAGAGACTGGGTGCTATGGATGTAAATTTAACCTCTTAGACCCTTGCCTCTTTTTTAGGTGTCTTTTTTAGGATTTTAATATTTGATGTTGATTTTGGAGTTGTTTTTGGTGTGTGTTGACTTATATGTGCTTGTAGTGGTGTATGTCCTGTTTAAATGTCACAATGTGGAATATTTAAACCAAAGCAAAATATACTGTAATCATCACAAACTACACTTCTTTCTTAATCCTTTCATGTATGTCCATTACACTGCCCTGCAAAGATAAAAGGGGAGGAACAAAGAAGCATTAAATTTACTGTAATAACACCATTAGCAAAGCAAAATGCCCACTCAGTGGCAAATAATGTAATAAGCCCAAGGTCTTTATATTTTTTAATTAAAAATACAGGTATTAAAAGCTTCAGACATTTACAGCATGAGAAAAAAACAATCATAAAACCATGCATCTACACTCGTCTGCTGTGTAATGTTGCCAGAGCCATGAGTGAAATATTGGAATTGAAAACTGTCTTTTTCAGGTTAGTCAGCATGAAAGATTTCTCTACTTGTGTGAACACTACACCATAACACCCTCACCAACTAATCAGATACCATTAGATATTTTGTGACTGTGACATGACTCTGGTAAGCCTGTGGTCTCCCCTAACATGACCATTATGTTAATTCTGTTCTGAAGGATTTGGTGTAAAAGACGGCGTTTGACAGGAAGAAGATCTCCATTTCAGCAATTTGTTACAGAGTGTGTGAGTGCCCGGGCAATTTCCAAGAGCTAGAAAGTGCCAGACATCGAACTATTCTTCTTACTCAATGTGAGAAGACAAATAAATATTTCATTGAACATCTTTCAAGAAAAACAGTATTTCTTTTCCCAGGATTGCTGATTTGAATAGCTGGGAGCCAAAGTGCTCCTACTTGCATAATTTTAAAAATGCTCAAAAGTGAAGTAGGGGCTAAGAAAGGTGGTAGACAGGAGTTGGCTGGGACATCCCCAGGCCATAGAACAATCCAGATCCCCCTGACATACAGTAAGTGTGGTGAAGTGCTATGGTTCTGAACTCTATCAGTTTGAGCTGTGGCTCGAGTCTCTGCAACGCCCAAAGCCAGAGCTCTCAGAGCCAAAACAATGCAAGTATAAGAGGCAAGAGATTACTGGGTCTCCGAGTGGCAACACGACATTACTTAGGCTAACGTTATGTAATGTTAATAAGCTAATAATGAGTTTTAATGACATATAAATACAATAGCACTTCATGACACTTGATCAGCATATATTACTTTTAATCTAAGTGATTTCACTGAAGAGTCAGGCAGGTAATTACAGGGGATTGTCACTATTTTAAATGTATTCACTCATCACCACCGCCGGATATGGGTGGTACTCAAGTATATGTACTCAGTTACATGTGCTTGAGTAATATTTTCCAAACTATGTACTTTTGAGAGTAGCTATTTTGGAGAATACTTTACTCTCACTCAGTTACATTTGTGATGAAAAAAATGCATTTCTACTCCTTACATTTGATCACAACTCAATGAGTAAAATGATCAAAAAAGGGAGAAAAAAAAATAAGATCAAATGAGCACAAAATTAACCAAAAAAATCAAATAATTACTAAAAAGAAGCAAAATAAACCCAAATCAACTAAATAAATTAAAAATGATAAAATATGCACTAAAATACACAACAAAATGTGCAAAAGTGAAGAAAATCATTACATTAAATTAATATGTACAATAAAAAATTTGAAAGCAATCAACAAGTACACAACAAAATGAGAATTAATTAACAAAACAATCCAGTAAATTAACAAAAATTATCGAAAGTAACCAATAAAGATGAACCAAAAGCAAAAGAATGCACAACAAAATGAGCAAAAATGAGCAAAAATGAAATGTATTAATGAAACTGAACAGTATAAGCAACGAAATAGAAAAAAAACAACAAATATGCCATGAAATGTGAAGAAAATAACAAAACAATTAAACAAATCAACAAATATGATCAAAATAAGCAATAAAAAGTGACTAGAAATTAATGTGACAGATTCTACATTATTATGTCACTCACCACTTGAAGAGTTTTTTATAACAAACTTTTTTACTCTTACTCAAGTACATATTTTTAGGAGTATGTCTTCTTTTACTTGAGTCATTAAAATTATGAAGTAGAAGTACTTTTATTTAAACACTGTTTGGGTCTATTCTACCTATCACTGACGACCATTTGAGCTTTGACCCATGGATCTAATTACCTCTGCCAAGGAGGTAATGTGATCATGTTTGTTTGTCCAATTGTTAGCAGGATTACTCAAAAACTACTAAACAGATTTTGATTAAGTTTTCACCAAAGGTAGTCCTTAGGCCACTGATGAACCCATTATCAGGCTGCAGTGAACCTGGGACAGCTTTGACTTTGCATTGGCTTTTAGTTGCATGGAGAAGCCACTGAAGGCAACAATCAGGATAATAAGGATAATGCAGCATTCATGTCACATCCTTAGAACCATAACTACAAGCTGCCGAGTACCGAAATCCAGTAACACTTGTAAGTTGGAGTCAGAGATATCAAGTTACATCACACATATGTGTAGTATACCAGATACTGTACCAAAGTACAGTACCTGTCTGGATTTACCTTTATTTACCACTACTGAAAGCTTAAGGTAAATCTCCTCTCCTTTCGGCTGTTCCCTTCAGGGATCACCATAGTGAATCATCTGCCTCCATCTCACCCTATCCTCTGCATCTTCTTCTCTCACACCAACTAACCATGTCCTCTTTCAGCACATCCATAAATCTCCTCTTTGGTCTTCCTCTAGGCCAGGGGTGGGCAACGAGGGCCGGAGTCCTGCTTGTTTTCCAACTGTCTCTTCCCTACCCATTGTCTCTG
>JAQQAE010009303.1:0-14681 GCA_029823295.1 Pseudamia nigra
TGTTTGAAAAATTGGTTCCCCTAAGACTTGCTCACTAAATGGAAGCCATTTTCTAACCAAAATTCCATCAAAAAGAAAATAACCCTCTATTGTCCCAACAATTGTCTCTCGCACTCAATCTCCGGGTGGCTTTGTGCCAGCTAATAAGTCACTGAAAGACCAGGCCGCAGCAACTGCTGCTTTCTAATGCTGCGAATAGTGTTTAAGTCAGCTCCCAGATGTGGAATCAAACACTCTACTGTGAGGTGAAGGCAACGTCCTCACAGCTTTACTTCAGTTTAAGTGTCAGTAACAAAAAATACCCTTTAATGAAAGCTGGAACATGAACAAAAGTAGGAAAAGTTAGTTTTTTTTTGTTTTTTTTTTACAAATAACTGTACTTGTAAATGCCAGCACAAATGATAAAATACCAAAAGAGTTGCAGGTGTGGGATGATGTTGCATCTTGTTTTACCTTGTGCATCACTTTTATCCTGTTTCTCTGGGTTTTCGTCCCACTGCATGCTGTTTCATCTTTTTCATCTCTTCCCCACTTGTTTGCTCTATTGCATCTACATATAAAAGCATATTAGTGTTTATTAAAGGCTTACAGCAAGGTGTTTCATCTGGCCACCTTCTGAGGTGACCTGGGATCAGATTCTGACTCTGGGTTACGGTAAACAGAGAATAATGAAGCTATTTAATTTTAGACATTGTCAGTTTATCACCCACCTCAGTGCTCGCGCTGTCTGCAGCTATTGTTGTTGTCGCCATCTTTATGGAAATCAGTCCAGTGTCTGAAGCACGTAATGCATCATGGGATAGTGTGTTTGTCGTTACCCGGCTGAGGAGAGCCACGTTTGTGAGCCACAAATGACAGCCTTGTGTCTCAGCTGTGACGTACTGTAGTCGGTCTTCAAACACAGCCTTCGTAGGTTGCAGTCTCCAAATTGAAACACACATTCAAATTTAAATTCTACTGGATCACAGAGGCAGAACTACGGCATTTTTGCTGGACTACAGACAGCCTAACTCCTGCCCCTCTCTTTTATTCATTTATTCTCTTTTAAGGAGCTTATAATATGAAAAGTTCTGAAAAGATTTGGATGAAATTTTTAGGATAGGTCAGAAATGGCATAAAGGCCAGTCGATTAGATTGTGAGACTGATATATACCATATTTTTAAATCCCTTTTTACTTCCTTTGCACATATAATGTTTGAGTTAAAAGATACTTTAATGAGGCAAGAAAGTGGAAATCGCTCAGTTTTGAATGGAACAGCTCAGTTAACCTGTCTCACTATATTTCACTATATATGTCATAATGAATTATAATGCATTATAATAAAAGGAATTTGTCCCTTGTTGTGAGGGTTGTGTCAGGAAGGGCATCCGACGTAAAAAACCTATGCCAGATCAAACATGCGAATCATTGGTATTTCGCTGTGGCAACCCCTGAGGGGAGCAGCCGAAAGGAGAAGAAGAAGATCAAGTAAAGTAACAAACAACAAAGCTGTTAAATGGCAAATCCCCCGCTAAAGGGCTTCATATTTTATGAAAATACAGATCAAAGACAAACTCACAAATCCACTTTCAGACCCTAAAGATCTTCAAGGTCAAGATCAGGTCATGTGGCTATACCAGAAGTTGTCCCCAGGCACCTACTAGATACATGCAGTATAAAAATTCAGAGCCCTAGTTCTGAAGACTACAGTAAGTCTGGCGAGCCCAAGTGGTGGTCGGGTCACCAAATGACCCCTTGACTAATTAAATATGTAAAGTAGGTCAAGCTCACCATGGTACTCCTTCTCCTCAGGTGATGTAATAACACGTAAAGTTTGGTCACTCTGGGCCTAGGGTTTGCAGAGATATAAGTAGAAATGTCGGGACAGACGAAGTACAGACGTATAGAGACTGTTTCTATATCCCCCTTCGAGGCCTATCGGTCTCTGCGTGGGATTAAAATGTGGCAAGTAACCAGCAAATTTACAACAACGTGAGCAAAAACAAACAAAAATGATAAAGAAAGTTAAGAAAAATGAACAAATTTGAACAAATCCAATTAAATAAGTAACAATATTTGCTAAAATTATCAGCAAGTAAGTTCTAAAAATAAACAAGATTGAAGGAAGTCATCAAAAGAAAAAATAAAATGAGCAAAAACTGTCAAAAAATGAACACATGTAGATAAATAACTTCATAAAACACATGATGCTGTAATAAATTTTACATAATAAAGTTACTCACTATTTGAGTAGTTTCTTGAGACATTTTTGAGACTATAATTATAAAGTCATAGTACATTTACTTGAGTTCTGTTTCTGTTTACTCTACCCAAGACTGCTTTCAAGTACAATTTTTTTAAAAAGCATACAATAATGCCCAAAACTCTTACCTAGGGTTTGTTGTTTTACCAGATTATTATGACCACAGACAAGCATTTCTCATTAACAACAGAATACATAGGAAATACATAAGCAAGTACTGTATTTCAATTTCATCACAAATATAGTGTTACTCCCACTTTGCACGTCAAAGGTTTTGAACTGTTTGTGGTAGAAAATATGAGCTCTTGTGACTTAAATCAGGTTTCATTTAACATGTGAAATGGTTATTGTTTGGGCTATGTTTCACCACAAGAATGGGCATCACAGAAAACATGGATCAATGCCTGTTGAAGCCATTTAGCTCTGATTTTATGCAATTATAGTCTTATTTAAAATCCTACAAAAACAATAAAGCTAAAGGTGGATATTGTGCAAAATTTAAGTACGTGTTCATTTTTGTGCATGAGCATGTCATAATAAACATGATAACAAGGTAAGACAAGGCAACAAACCCAAGGGAGCCTATTATTTTGCACAGTTCCACAAAACACCTACTGAGTTAAAGCCAAATCGTGTGAGCTGGCTCATTTGTTTAATAGGAAATGAGTCGCTTCTGCACAAAAAACATCTTTTATCTCTTAAAACAGTGATCAGCAACCTGTACAATCTAAAGAGCCGTTTATGGACAGAAAGTTTAAAAAAAAAGTGTCGAGAGCCGCAACAAATATTCAAACCCTTTATGCCCCGTGTCCACATAGCAACATGTTAACACCAATTTGATTGTAATTCATTTTTGTCAATTTTGTTGTTTCAATTTTGTTCATTTTAATCTATTCAGTTTACTAAATTCTTAATTTTTGCTCATTTTGCAGATTGTTAGGTTAATTTTTTGTTCATTTTCATTCATTTAGCATATTATTTTATTACGTAATTATTGGGAATGTTGGTTCATTTCCTGTGTTATTTTTAATGGTTATTTTACTCATGTTGTAATTTTTACATTGTTGTTCTTCAATTACTACCTGAGGGTAATTTAATTAACTATTTTGTTCATTTGCTAAACAAGTTTGTTTACATTCTTGAATATTTTGATATTTTTTTAGTAGGGCTACGAAAATTAATGCCTTAATCCGGATTAAGCAATTTGCATGATTAATTAGATTACATTTTTAACACAATTAATGCGCAATAACTCATACATCACGGAAAGAGTGATGAAATCTTATGTTATATTTCACCCTCCTCACTGACAACTTCTTTAGTATTTACTGCTTCAAAGTCAATTTAAATGTAAAAGTATAAGTCTTTACATATTTTGAAAGAAATTCCATTAGTTATTGATGAAAACAATGAACCAATTGTAAAAAAGCAAAAACATCTCAGCAGAACATTACAGAGGTTCTGTTAAGTTCTACAAAGCAGGTGTAATTTTCTTTAGTTACACAAGTTTAAATTACAAAAAATATACATTTTACTCTAAAATAAGTCATTTTAGTTAAGTGTCTATATCACCATCTATCATGAGTGTTTTTGCTCCCACAAAATATAAAACAAAGAATGGGTATTAATCGTGATTAATGGAAATTAATCCACAGTGAGCCTGTGATTAATCAGACTAAAAGTTTTAATCGTTTGGCAGCCCGATTTTTTTTAATACATTTTCATTCAGCTGATTTATTATGTTAGTCATTTTCTGATTAATTTTCTTAATTTTCTTTGTTTATTGTTGTTGATTTTCCTATTTAGATTTGTAATCATTTATTCAATTGTGTATTATTGCACATTTTCTTGATTATTTTTTCCATTATGTAAATTATTTGCATCAGATTTGTCTTATGTGGTTCATTTTTCCCTCTTTTTGTTGATTCTGTGCTTTTTTTTTTTGATTTATGATGTAATTTCCATTACAAAAATCCACAGGAGCCACGCGCAGCCCAGGGTGCTATATGGTGCAGACCCCTGCCTTAAACAGAGATAACAGACCTTAAAGGGACCAGACCCACAACTCCATCCAGCGTCAGGTTCCCTTTAAGGAACAACCTGTTCAACAGATCTCACACTGAACCTTGACGTCAGCCTGCCTTTTGAGTTTTACTTTCACCAGCTAAAAACGACAAATGTCATCATGAAATCGTCCGTTTTAAATGTCACCTGTCTGTCAGTGTTTGCACTTGGCAGGTGCTTTGGGGGGGAAATAAGGTGTCACTATATAACTGTATACTGTGCATTTATGTGGTTAAACAGAATCAGTTAAACAGGAAGCATCAGGGTCAGGAGAATCCATCCTTTATGGCAGGGGTCTGCTACCCGCAGCTCCAGTGCCACATGGCTCTTTTGACCCTCTCCCAGGGTTCCTGTGGCTTTGTTCAGGGATGGAAGTAACAAATTATAACAAATCACAATGAACAAAATAAGCATTAAATCAACAAAGAAAAACAAGTACAAACATGCTGCAAATAATCTACAAAATGAACAAAACTGTCAAGAAAATGAACAAGATTAAGCAATAAAATAAATTCAATTATGGAAAATAAATAAAACACTAAGAAAATGAATAAAAATAAGCAAAAGTGTGAACAAAATTATAGGAAGGGAGTCCAACCTGAGCAAAATAATCAGGAAAATGAACAAAAAAAATCATAAAAATGACTAAAATAACGGCTATAGAATTAATATTCAACAGAACAAACAAATAAATCAAGTAAATTAACGTAAATGAGAAAATTAACAAAAACAAATACAAATAATAAGCAAAATAATCTACAAATATCTACCAAATATTACAAAATGAAGAAAAATTAACAAAATATCCAATAAATTGAATTAAAAAAACAGTAAAGTAATCAAGGAAAGGAACAAAATAATGACAAAATGAAGAAAAAATTGAAATATTAACTAAACTGGTGTTAACCTGTTGCTAGCTGAAACACACATTACATTTAGGGGGTACATCAACGGTTTGAATATTTTTTGTGGCTTTAGACACTTTTATTTTTTAGCCCAAAAATGTCTCTTTAGATGGAAAATATTGCTGGCCCCTACTTTATGCATCCCATGTCTTTAGTTGATCAGTTTAAAGCTATGCTTTCCAACCCAATTGACTGTAGAAATAAGGCTGCATGTGTTACTGTAAGGAGTCACATACATTCTACATCCCACATGTGCATTTCTGTTCAACATGAAAATACAGAAAAGGACTAAGGGAAAGATTCGGAAAGATTTTGATATGATAATACTAGAAACGGAATCAATAAACACTACACTTATTAACTTAAGTGATGGGGCAAGGAAATAAGCTGAAAAACTAAATTGAATATGAACACCTAATTGCTTTCTAAGCCACACAGAGGGTAACTAGAAGGCAAAATGCCTGATAGTGAACCTTTGTGAAACTATTTAAATATTAATCTACTTCCTTTCTGAAAACAAACCCTCTTAATCCCCGCAAACGCAGCATACTGAAGGTGTTTTAAGGACCTATGAATAGATACCGCACAATATAATCCTGATCGATTTTTCAAAATGTATTAATTTCTGTGGAAAGTCCATAACATAACTGTTTGGTTTTGCAAAAGGACATTTTGAACAAAGTGGTATAGATCAAACTATTATAAAAACAAAAGGGAGAAGTCACTTTAATGTTATCATCTGACATTTTTGAAATGTGATACACACCTATATCTTTGTTTTGTGCCTATATTTCACTTCTATTTGCAGGTTTTTCTGTTTTACCTTTGTATGTATGTATTTGAAGATTGTAAAATCACCGAAGGCAAGACGGTTTTAAAGCTCATTAATGTCTGTCCTAAAGTGTATTGTGTGTACATATTTCCCAACTGTTGTGAGGCAGGTTGCTGCAATCACATCTCAGCCATAAGTGCCTTCGTCTCCACCCATAGCTGAGAACAAAGACCCGGTCCACACTGCAAACAGACCCCTCTGTACTGCACAGGGAGAGGCAACACTTATACAGTATGAACCAGGGCTGAACACATTTCTTTTCATGGTGGTTTACATATTATGTCAGCTAGTTCACCCAGTTTATGGAAAAAAGAGAACTATGGTCAGACGAGTTGTTGTAACTCACATGCCTGACAGTTTTTTTCTTCCTGTTTTTTTATTTCAGCTCAGAAAAATGACTGATTTGCACAATCACAATGGCGCATACTGTTGCAAAGCGCATAATTACTCAAGTTTCTGCAGTCTCTTTATGAATTTGGATAATTTGCTGAAACATCTGACAAACCTCAGAGGTGCTAAACTGAATTTCACTGCTTCTATGATAATGACAAAGTATCTATCCGTCCATTTATCTATTATCTTTCCATCCATCCTTTTATCTAGTAGAGGAAACAATATGAAAACGCATTTTCAAGAAAATGAACCAAAATTAACAAAATAAGCAACAAAATGTACAAGGTAAAGCAAAAAGGAACACAATAAATCCCAAAATGAAGAAAATGAATGACAAAAATGAGCAAATATGAACAATAAATTAACAAATATGCAATTACATTAACCAAAATTGACAAAATAAGCAATAAAAGGGAAAGAAATGAGAAAAATTAATGAAATAATTTTCAGAATGAGTAAATATTAATACAAAATGAAAAAAGTAAGCGTCAAAATGAATTTATCACACACATCTATCTACGGTATCTATCTGTCTAAACATCCATAATAAATTGAAGATGAGGAAAACAGTTGTGCCCTCTTGAGTAATACATGTTCATTAAAAAGAGACAAGGAAACTCCTGCATGAAGAATCATTTTAATTAATAAATGAAAGAAGCATCCTCAGAAACAAAAGACGAGGAGTCAGCAGACAGAAGTGTTTCTACAGCGATGAAGGAAACGTGCTATGATCCAGTGTGTGAATGATTCAGAGAAGTGCAACGTCATGCTAAAAGCAGCTAACAGCTTGCTAACCGCTCCTGGCACCATGTCTCGTCTTGCTCAGCGGACAGATTGTAACACGTTCTCATTTGGGGCAGTGTGGAGGCATCACATCCAGCTGGCCACTGTCCAAAGGCTTCTTGTATCTGAAGGGACAAGCATGCATGCTGCCTATGTCTTAAATAGGTTTTCTAAGTATATAAACTATAAATTGACCACCTGTCTGCATGTGTGGACTGGCCTTAACTGTCAAGATGACAGACATCACACCCAGAGGATCATGTTGAGGCTGCATAATGCACATACATGCAGCTGGGTGAAAAAACATTGCAGTGTCTTTGTGAAGTGTCAGGCCTCCACGTGACACCAGGACAGAGTCAACAGATTCTACAGCTGTTTGAACACTACTGCAAAGGTGGGCACCATTCCTCCAAACAATATTCCCCTCAGTTACTTTTTGTTTTGTTTCCCAAATTTATCTGCAGACCCACTTTTTCAAGACTGTAAACCATTGCAACCCAATATTTCAATCTATGAGTAATGACGAGAATTGATTTTGTGCAACAGACATTCTTGACTAATTTAGCTGCCATTTCATAAATTTCATGACTTACAAATTATCTCTGGTGCATGTGCAGTTTTGAAGCAGCATATCTTTAATTTGCTAATAATAACCAGAGGCCATGGAACTGCAAATCCCTGCCCAGTTTTGAAACTGGCTGTGACCTTGACCTTTTTCATTCAATGACACAACATATTTGGAATCAGCATAGTCAATAACCCACAGGTATATAACATTTTCAACATGACTGCATAGCTAGTTAAAATGCAAATTAGACAGTGGTTGCCATAGTAAATATTTCCCTCACCCCAACTAACTCATGTGCGAAGTTTGGTTAGTTTAGGTCTTTAGGTCCAGGGACTTCAGAGATACAGAGCCAAAGATTCAAGTGGTGATAACAAATCAGAATTTAAAAAGTCTCTGCATAAGAGGAGGTGAATAATCTCATGTCAACAACTACATTTAGGCACTTATTTGTTATGTAATCACAGAAACAAAGCAGAGTTATAACAAAAGATTATTCTTACTGAAGGTTTTTGAAAGTAAATTTATATGGCAATCAAAAGACTACTTATGGGTCCTGACCTAGTGTTTGATGGTCAGGTGGGATAATAAGTCACTCCAGACTCCTTCAGAACACAATCATTTATACAATACACTCTCCCTCTCTCTTTCTGGAACTTTCTCTCCTTGAGTTTGAGATCTGTGGACTTGGTGATCTCTTTTAAAGAACAGCTAAAAACACGTTTTTAAAACTGCTTTTGGATGACTGTCGTGATTTTATCTATCTTACTGTGATTTCATTGTTTATTCTTTTAGTATTTGGTTGTAAAGCACTTTGTGGTTTTTATCTTGAAAGGTGCTATATAAATAAAACTTTATTTAGTTACACTAATTTAGTTACACTAAAACCATATAATGATCCCTTGTGTCATCATCCTGGCAGAGACCACTCCCCCTTCATTTGTGACCTTTTATCTGTTCAAATGCACATCTTGTTCTGATGACCTCCTGGCTGCATGTCACTTATGAGCAATTACACAGCAGTTATTAATCTCTGCTTTGGCTATTATATTGCAAGTGGACTTACATTGTGACAAATTTGAACAGTTTGAGCAATGTGCCTATAATCACCAAATGGTGCAGATTCAGTAAAACTGAGCCAAGAGGTATACTATCTAAAACATCTGAAATCATTTTTTGTTCTTTTCACTAAAGATTGAGTTGGACTGTACACATTCCAAAATGATCCATAATCTGTACATTGTGTTTGATAATTAATTAAACTCATTTAACAATAATGTGGCCCTATAGCAAATGCACACAAACTGATTTAATAAGGCACCACTACATATACTTGAAAAAAAATCACAGGTGTAGTTTGTGTTGTATGTAAATGACCACTCACATTATTCCTCATTATCTTTTATTAAATATCCTAACTTAATCAGCTACAGTGAAAAAAGATGAAAAAATGTCACAAAACATAAGCACTATACATAATAAAAGTAACATTGTGCTACTTCAACCATGTATGGCGCTTACATGTAGTGTACATATCTACTGTGTGCACCAATAGTCTCTACCGCTGTAATGCTGGCAGGTCAGAACATGTTTCTGAGGTGTAAGAAGTGAATAGATCGCTACCAGTGTCTGGTTGTTACATGTGGTTGACCAGGTCGTGGTTGGTCTGCTGTTGTTTCTCTGGCCAAATAACACTGGTGTAAGCACACTGTTATGGAGTGATGGACATTTACAGCTCTAGCAACTTGTCTGGTGGTCCACCCTGCCTCCAGCATGATCCCGCCAATGGCACAATCCAGGTCAAGTTGCCCCAGTTGTAGCATTCTTACAAATGGCATTTTTTCCGAAGCTGTAGTGCCTTTTTATAGGTTTGGATGCATTTGCACAGAAAAGTCATTTGGGATTGGTTGCACAAAGGCATGGTGACTTCTTGTGTTTTTGTGATCAAATCCCACATGTTGGAAATTATCATAAAGTCAACAATGCATCTAGTTTTATGAACTGAGAAAGGCCCTCACCACAAAATAGAGTGGTGCATTATTAAACCCACTGCGTGTTAAATTTCCAACAGTGTTTCAATTTATTGTCTGTTTCATTTAGTCACCTGTATTTGTGGTCGTTTTATATTATTAAGTGGCACAACTAATATTCATCATCAAATGTCACAATACCTCATCTGGGAACATGAATTCTGTCTGTGTCACACCAGATGGATTGTCATGAATCGCACCATTTTGTTTTAGTCTCCCTTCATAAACTGAAAGAGACTGATGGAATGCTGCTTGTGTTTTTTAAACTGACCTGCAGAAGTAAACCAGTTATTTTTCCCAAACGGACGGTCACCGCCATAATACATACCTTATTTAGTCATCTACAGGTGTTATGAAGTGAAACATGACTGATAAAGATTTAAGTGCGTAACCAAACTGAAGTACCGAGTAACCAGTTACATTTATGCATGGCTAAAGGTTGCCTAACTACTATAATAACTTGTTCAATGAGTAATCAATTACATGTTTCAAGTAACTTAGTGTTAGTAATATTCATATGAGCACCATGTACTCACCTGTTGCCAGGAACCGATGAGCAGCCAAAAGCAGCTGAGGCGAAATCTTAACTTTTGATTCGCTCTCGTGTTTGAAAGCAGAGAAGTCTCTCTTATTCTTATTGGGTGCCACTTTTTTCCTGGTGCGGTTATCAGCTGAGGAGACACACAGCAGTAATGTTTATTATAGTCTGTTCAGTTAAAAAAAGGAAGTCAGAAGAATGAAAAAAATTTAGTGATTTACAGCCATCACCACATGTCTTATTGCTCAATCTTAACAGACTTGACCTGGTTTGTTCACACAAAATAAAGCTGAACTTTACAGATGGGAGAGATAGAAGAAGGACCAGTAAACAGATGATGTAAACAACCTTATCTGTGATGACGACATATAATAAGAAAGTATAAACTCACTGTAAAGATCTGATTCATCCAGGATCTCTGATTTGATTATCTCTTCAATCACATCTTCAAGGGTAACCAAACCCAATACTTCGTAGAAAGGGTCGCCCTCCCCCTCGTTGTTCACCTTCTGGACAATGGCCAGGTGGGATTTTCCTAAGTGGTGCAAAAACATTAGCAGCATTATCGATTGGTTAATTCAGTATACACCTCAATATCTTTCAGTCTGTTTGAGATGAAGATGGGACTAACTGAACATTGTATGGGAATACTGTTTACAGTTAGCAACATTTCTATAGCTTATGATGTGCCTGATCACACCAAACACAGGAGTGTTGAAGTTGCTGGAAAGTGTGCAATGTTGTAGAATGACATTACAGGTGATGATTCAAATAATGCAGGTTTAATAAATAAATGAGAAAATGCATTCAACGCAACTGCTTCAGACAACATTAACTGCATATAAATGACAAATGACGAAATAAATATTTATTATTCAATTATATATATATATATAAATAAAATACTCAACTTTTAAGTCAGTTATGAAAATAAATTAAAATTAGCAACAACTCTAAATGTGTAAGGACTAATACATAATACATAGATTACTGATTATATATCACGAATATTCATTGTTATTATAATATATGAAAATAAACAAAGGATTTCTCATAAGCCTCATGTGAGTGTAAAGACAAAGCTGATACATTTTTGTAAATGCTTGTAATTAATGTTGATAACTAATTATGTTGATAACTTTTTCTTAAATGTATCATGTTTCAAATGTGAAGAAGAAAATACTGAAAATATCAACACACAAACACACACACACACTTGACTATGTGATTTCGGATTTTATTCCCTACAATTTTCAGAAAACCAAGTGATAATTAATCACATTAGAATTGATATGGTGCCCAGTCCTCGGTTTAAATATCACTTTACAAGCAAAGCATTTGCGTCTGAAAGTGGTTTTATGCAACTCCCAACACAACACCTCAAACTAAGATTGGTACTTTTCATAAAATCAGGACATAAAAAATGGACTACAATGCTTGTTTGCAGTATCACCATAATAAGAATCAGAACAGTATGTGTAATGATTTCAGAATTGTCATCATAATTACCCTGTTCTTTGGCCAAACCCACAAGTCAAAGAGCTAGTGAAGCTGTCCACCATACAGCACAGATTTCTGTTAAGATCTGTTAAGAGCTCTGTCCGAACATTAACCCGTCTGCCCACTCCCTCTGCTCGCACCACGAATAGTCTATTAATGTGTACACATCCTTATAGTTAGGGCTGGGTCTGGACTTTGGCCACTCTGCAACTGTACAACACACAAACACAGTAGGCAGAGCTCTTCACATGGCACGGTCTTCAAGGTGCAGATGGACACTTGCCGGCTGCTAAGGCGTGTCCAAACAAGTGGCGCCTTTGCCAGATTCACACTCTAAATTATTAATGACTCAGCCAGAGTGAAGCACTGGAAGACTATCTGGGGTCTGGTCCCCTCATCCAAGGGGATAAACAAAGTGGAAACATTAGAGCTGGGCCATACACAATGACAGTTATCTATGTGTGTAGGTAGGAAGGTCAGTAGGTAGCTTGGTCAGTCAGTAAGTCTGTAGGCAGGTAGGTGGACAGGTCGGTATGAGAATAGCATAAGTTATTTTTATTTGCATACAACAAATTTTGACAAACTGATCTTCTGGTGCTAATAATGCAGGGAGCTGGCTGGCTGGCCAACTGGATCTTTATTTAGTTATTGATGGTTTAGCCTTTTAAATCAAATGAAAATTGTCTTTTACATCATTTTCATTCTTTTATTTTTTTTTCTCTTATGACATCTTTCACAGCATTTGCATCTTTTTTTGTCTGTATTACATCTTTTACATTCATTTCAACTTTCATATCTGTAAAATCATTTTTATCTTGCATCTTTTGCAATGAGTTGGCCCACTTCTGTCTTTTTGAACCTTATATTTTCTAATACATTTTAACCAAAAGATTTCTTCAAATTTCACTCATGACCAAAACTTAGCCATCAAACATGAATAACATAATGATTTATTGTGATAATTATCAATATCAAATGACATTTTATTGTGAAACATTTCTGGCCCCATCACCCAGTTCTACACACAGCACTGATCTAAAATAAAATCATCCTAATATAGTACTTCTTTTTTTAGTTGCAGGTTCACACAAATAAATGTGCATGAATGCTCTCACACACAGAACCATTATGAGATTGGACAAGGGCGACAGGACAGGTGAGGATAAGTAAGATGATTTGACTCCTAAATATAGAAAAAACTATCTTCACTGTCAGTCAGAACAGGATCTGAAAAAACAACTGGTGTACAACAGACACATTTACATCCTCATTAGTCATCGGCCAATTTTTGTACAATGAAGGATGAAATTAGAGACGAGGCAGACGTAGGACGACCAATAGAGAGGCTGCCTTTGTTTCCAAAAAGAGAGCAGCAGATCAATGGGATTTATAAAGAGCTCACATGACCAGCAATTAAACAAAGACCAAAGGATAGATGTGTTTTGGTTTTGTGTGTTTGTGTCCTTGATGTCTGTCTGCGTGTCCAGGCAAAGCGGCTGCTGCTGGAACAGTGACACCAACCCAATTCTTGAAGACAAAGGAGATTCCTGACCAGCTCAGTCTGCAAGCTAATGTTTGCACATGAGTGGCTGTATTGTACGCTACCAGCCAAAAGTCTGGACACCTTCTCCTTCAGTGGCTTCCTTTTCACCTCATGGAGTGGCAGGGGTTCTATTTTCACCGGTGTACAGGTGAAAGTTGTGTCAGGAAGGGCATTCAATGTAAAAACCTATGCCAGATCAAACATGCGAATCATTGGTATTTCGCTGTGGTGACCCCTGAGGGGAGCAGTCGAAAGGAGAAGAAGACAGTGGATATAACAAGTCTACACACTGCTGTTCAAATGCCAGATTTTTGTGATGTAAAATTTGACACCAAAATAAATAACTTTTTCCACCTTTCATGTGACCTACAACCTGTACAACACAATTGAAAAACAAACTGAAATCTTTCAGGGAGGTGAAGTATAAATAACCAACTGAGATAATGAGGTTGCAGAAGTGTGCACATCGACATACCAGACATGGACAAAATTGTTGGTAATGAAATGAAAACCAGACATTGCTGTTGAATTGTAGTTCAACAGAATCATTTTGAAAAACTAACTGACGAAATAGGCCTGGACCCAAATGATGTTGTCCCTAGAAAAGACTGAAAATAATTTGACCATAAGGACATGTTCAACCAAGGTGTGTCCTCTAATTAACATCACAGGTGTCTTCAAACTTGTAATCAGTCAGTTGGCCTATTTAAAGGGTGACAAGTAGTCACTGTGCTGTTTGGTGACATGGTGTGAACCACATTTAACACCAGAAGGACCAGAAGAAGCGAGGAGAGAGTTGTCTCAGGAGATTAGAAAGAAAATTATAGAAATTAATCGTTTTCGTTTTCGTGTTATCCGTCTCTTCAATACAAATTGAAGAGACGGATAACACGAATGGTCACAAAAGAGCCCAGAACAAGCTCCAAACAAATTCAAGGTGAACTCCAAGGTCAAGGTATATCAGTATCAGATCGCACCATGTGTCGATGTTTGCGCCAAAAATGGACTTCATGGGAGACGACCAAGGAGGAAAATAAATCATAAAAAAGCTAGACTGGAATTTGCCAAACTGCATGTGGACAAGCCACAAAGCTTCTGGGAGAATGTCCTATGGACAGACGAGACAGAACTGGAACTTTTTGGCAAGGCACATCAGCTCTATGTTCACAGACGCAAAAATGAAGCAGACATAGAAAAGAACACTGTCCTTACTGTGAAACATGGAGGAGGCTCGCTTATGTTCTGGGGCTGCTTTGCTGCATCTGGCACAGGGTGTCTTGAATC
>JAQQAE010009304.1:0-14681 GCA_029823295.1 Pseudamia nigra
CATGTAAGCAAATCACATGACACTGTCACAAAGTTCTATTTTTTAGTAAATTTTTGTTACATTTAGATGATTTTTTTATTCTTTCTGGTGATATTTTTGGATATTTTTTTCATCTTGTTTACAATTTTGTCATTTTGTTGATTATTTTGCTACATTTGTTCTTTGCTTTTCCAACGTTCAATCATTTTGCTCATTATTTTCTAACTTCTTCGTTCCCATTTTTTCATTTTGTTGATAATTCCGGACATTTTGATTCAGTTTGTTCCCTTTGTCATTGATTATTTCTGCTTTTGTTCATTTGGGCACATTTTGGTTCAGCGTTATGCAGAATTTCATCAGTATTTACTGTCAATTTACTATCAAAAGTGTGAAAAAATGTCTCAATCTGGATAAAAGTGTTTACAAAACTCAACTATTAGATGTTTTTAATACCAATAGATGAGGTGTAAAATTCAAAGGAAGTTAGGTTCTACAACTGATTTTTGCCTATTTCAACTGGGACTAAAAGGGTTGTGTAGAATAGAAGAGTAATTACAAGTTTGCGCTTGATTCACACTTGATTACAGAAACAGAATTTAGACAGGCCCCATACAGATAGACCAGCTGGCTCGGTTTCTTTTGTTTAACTTTGCTTTTTAGTCTGTGTCACCGGCTGTTGAATTGATTGTCATTTATTTTTTTCTATGTTGAAAATTCATTTGTTGCATTCATTTCTTCACATTTGGATTTGTGTAACTCTCTGTCCACCTGTCTCAGTAAAACCTCAACGGATCAGCTGCAGCTCATCCAGAACGCTGCTGCGAGGCTTCTGGAAAAGTCTTGAAAACACGCACGCCACCCCACTTTTAACTTCATTCGACTGACTCCCGATCCATTCCAGGGTCCAGCTTAAGATCCTGGTTGTGACTTTCAGAGCCCGACATGGACAAGCACCATCCGGGATCCATGAGCTCTTACATCCGTACATCGGCAGCAGGATCCTGAGGTCGTCTGATCGGGGTCTGCTCGATGCGCTGCAGACGAGGCTGAAAACTAAAGGTGACCGAGCGTTTGCAGCCGTGGCCCCTAAACTCTGAAACTTTGCGCTTGAGATCTGTGCACTCAGTGATCGCTTTTAAAAACCAGCTAAAAACACATCCTTTTAAATTTGCATTTGGATGACTGTCTTTTATGATTTAGTTGTGATTACTTTACTGTGATTTTATAGTTCATTCTTTCAGTATTTGCTTGTAAAGAACTTGGTGGTTTTCAACTTGAAAGGTGCCATATGAATAAAACTTTACTTATTTTCTTTGTGTCTCGCATCAGAAAGTAGTCTGGTTAAATGGTAGTTCATTCCCTAGGTGACCTGGGATCAGATTCTGATTCTAGCTAGCTGGACCATGATTGGTTATAACCTGTGACGTCACAAAAAACAACAAAAATTTAAATTGGGTTGTTTTTGCTGCTGACCCTAACCCTGCCATGTTGTATTTGCCAGGACTGGCAGCACTGAGTAAGTGGAAATTTTCCCAAAGTTCATTCTAAGTCACAGAGTATATGACCTCAAAATCCAATACAGATGGTTTTACACAGTATGAGACCCTCAAATCACTTTTACATCCAAGAGAGAGACACACCTACAGATACATTTTATGTGTTACATTTCATATAAACCTATGTGGTGCTGTGTAAGTTTCAACTGTTTAAAAAAAGCATCATCATAATAAAAGAAAACAGACAAGAGCTAATTGTGCATTAGTATATTTTGACTGCGGAGGACTTTTAGGAGTGAGGGGTCATTTTTCAAAATATCTGGGTGTGTTTTCCCCAGAGAGAGGATAACGTGAAAGTCTGACTGAAACTGAGGCCTTAAGAGATCAAGAAAGTCACGACAGGAGGGAGCAACTAGAGGAGAGTTGAGAAAACAATGAGAGGTGAGGCGACAAGGAGAGCAGGCAAGGAGAGGAACCAAGGACAGGAGAGAAGAGGAGACAAGAAGAGGAAACAAGGAAAAGAAAGAAGAGGAGACAAGGAAAGGTGAAGAGAGGTGAGGAGACAAGGTGGAGACAAGGACAGGAGAGAAGAGGAGACAAGGAGAAGTGAAGAGAGGAGACAAGGAAAGCAGACAAGGAGCGGAACCATGGACAGAAGGGATGAGGAGACCAGGAGAGGAAACAAGGACAAGAGAGAACAGGTGACGAGAGGTGAGGAGATAAGGAAAGGTGAAGAGAGGAGACAAGGTGAGCTGAGGAGATGAGGAGAAGAAGAGAGAAAATAAGGAGAGGAGAAAATGGCTACTGACCTCTGTTCTTGATAATCTTTGTTACAAAATCATTCCTCTTGCATTGATTCAAACATAAATGCTAATATATTACAAACTCAGCAGACCTCCGACCTCTGCACTCATCCAGTTTGTCCTCGTCTTCCACAGTGTAATCACAGCTACAAGCAAGAATATCTGAAGCAAAATTATCATGTGTACTATTTTTTTTTCTTTGTACTGTACTGACAATGTGCAGTAACTCAACAAAAAGTGAAACATTAAAAAAATACTCATTTTCATCAGTATTACATCCATTTCTTTGTTAATTTTATGTTTTGTTTGGATGCCGTTTATTTTGCTGGATGTCTTCTTCATTTTGCTTTTTATTTTGTTCAAGTCCTTTATTATTTTATTCATTTTCCCTCTGTTTTTGTGTTCAATTACTTGATCATTTTATTCATCTTTGGTAATCTTTGATATTTTTCTCATTACTTTGTTCATATTAGGTCAAAATGTTTTTGCCTGCATTTTTGGAGTTACCACAAGTTTGACATAGCATTATTTCTGAAGCTAAACATGTCTGAGTCAAGGCACTTTGTCAAAAAATAAATCAGATGGCACATGGTTTAGGTCCAGTCTGAAGTCAGTTTGGACCAAATATGGAGTTACTGCATTTTGTAGGACAGTGTAGGAACATTCTTATAGACTAAAAGGAAGAAGTCCACCCTACCGAGTGCACTCGACAAACGAGTAGGGAACTGTGTTGATGTGCAAAAAGAGGACAAAGGAGAAGAAACAAGGAAAAGACAAGGAGAGAGAAATAAGAAAAGTGTGCGCCGTACCTTGGTAAGGAGGCATACTGACGTTCCACTTCTTCATACCGAGGGGCCATTCGATGATCTGTCCCTCTGCCTGGCATCTAGTAAAAGCAGACATAATTAACTGTTAAAGTCTGCATAGTTTTCTGCATCAAATACTAATACTCTGTAAAGGAATTCATATGGCCAAGGCCTCCATAAGCTGCCATCTTTTTCCCTGTGTGTGCACTTCAAGGGTAATTTAGGATTGACAAAGACTAGTTATTAGGGATTAAAAGTTTCAGAATTTCTTGAGGATTTTCTGTCTGAGGTGAAAGGGGTCTCCGTTGTAGATTAGGTTACATCAAAACAGGATGGAGTCATGTTGCTCAAACACACAGTCACGTCTCATCTCCATCCTAGGGAGAAAAAAAAAAGCTGCTGACGGTTCAATTGCTCTTACTTCTGCAGCTCAGTGCTTCTGCTTTTCTCTTCCTTTACTTCACCCCCCCCCCCAGCACACACACACTCGTACCCTTGGAGATTATCCTGGTCTATTCAGAGGGGGAATTCCAGCTGCAGCAGCTCTCCTTAAAGAAGCAGACTAAACCCCTTAACATCAACAAGCTCTATTAACGTCCACACAGATGTACACACCTGTTCTTTCAACACACTCATTATTGTCAAGGTAAAGGTCCCTTTTCTTAACACTTAAATGTATATTTGCAGTGCTTATATAAGTCTCTGTAAGGCTGCTGGCAAAATGAAGGGTGTCAGTTTGATTTTTTCCTTGGATTTAACAGCCTCTTTCACACACCTGCTGATTTCACGGCAAAGTGTTACACTGACTGTTCATTCCCAAGATGACCGGGGATCATATTTTGATACAGGTCTCCTGCAAACATGGAAATGTGCACTTTTCCTGGAAAAAAATGTCAGGAATAGTGACAGTTGCTCGTGGGGTGGGGACAATTTTAGCTTGAATATTATCAGCTGTAAGTTGTAATGTTTAAAAATTGAAATTTCTGAATTCTGCTGGCTCATTGGGTCAAGGCTAATGCATTTTACACAGACTTTAAATTTGTTATTGTAGAAGCCATATGAACTATGCTCCGTTTCAAATGAACTTCTAATTCTGAAAGGTATGAGTTAACTATTAAAAAAAATAAGCAATTTATGGAGACAAATGAATTTAAAAGGGTCAATTTGTATTGCTCCTTATGTTGTTTAATTGCATTTTTTGTGAGCATATTTTGTAAATATTCCATCTTGGGTGGAGCTCAGAAATTACAGGGCAGGCTGCACGGGTGAACATGCCTTTTGTTCTTTGTTAAGACAATGAGTCTTTGTCCTTTGCTGTGTGAGTAGGAGCTTCACACTGAATGTTTTGTTTGCTTGTGATTATATCAATGTATATACCACAATGATTTATTTGTGGACATGCATCAGAAATAAGCACCAGATTTGCTCCTAACATGAGGGACACTGAAAATGTTGTGAGAAACTGCCAATACAGTTATGACTTTTAATGTCACAAAAATCTGAAACAGCCTGTTTTTCCTTTTGACCATTTTGTTGAGTGGATTTCTCAGGACTGGTATCACTGAGCAAGGTCATATTTTCACAACTTTTATTCTAAATCATAGCTTATATAAGCCTCAATACACAATACAGATGTATTTTCACCATCAAATACTATCTGTGCTGTAAATTGGCGGTTTCTTAGGCTGGTATTTCTAATCAACTTATCTTCTGCAGCTGACATAGCTCTTGGTCTCTTTCTGTCTAAGACAACTGATGGTCTGAAACACATAAATATATAACAAGAAAGCCATGAATTGGCAAATATTCCACTGAAGGGCTTTATGTTTTACAAAAAATGTACATCAAAGTACAATTCACAAATTCACTTTCAGAACCTACTGATCTTCAAGGTCAAGGTCAAGATCAGGTCATGGGGTATGCTGTAGGTTGTCCCCAGGTACCTAGTAAATATATATCAAAATTCAGAGCCCGAGCTCTAAAGGCTGGGTCTGTAGAGCCCAAAAGGTGGGTGGGTCAACAAATGACCCTGTGACCCAATTAAATATGCAAATTTGTTCAAGGTTACCATGGCAAACCTCCCCGGGGATGTACTAACATGTAAAGTTTGGTCACGTCGGGCCTAGAGGGTGCTGATAAAGAAAGGAAAATGGTCATAGGAAATATGCGTCAATAGTAAGTAGGTTCTCTAACATTTAGACCCTACTGATCTTCAAGGACAAGGTCAGGATCAGGTCATATGGGATACTGAGGTTGTCTCCCACCATCTAGTACATACATTTAAAATGTCATCGCCCTAGCTCTACAGGTTGGGTCCCGAGAGCCCAAAAGGATGGTTGGGTCACCAAATGACCCCATGACCTAATTAAATATTCAAATAAGGTCAAGGTTACCATGGTACCCCATCCCCCAACAAATGTACCTAAAGGTAAAGTTTGTCACAGACATGTACTGTAAGTAGAAATCTTGTGACAGGCGGGAGGACAGACGTATGTACGGTGACTGTTTCTACTGCGTATCCCCCTCCGGAGCCCATCGGCCTCAGCAGGGGATAATTATACATCACACTTCTATAGTGCTTTTCAGGATACTCGAAGATGATTAACAAAAGAAGGAGAAGCAGAAAATACATGAATTTGTTAAATTCAATTACTTTAAAAAAAATAGTGAATGTGAATAGCAGTTTGAACAGGTGGGTCTTGAATGATTGGAAGGTTTGTAATGAGTCTGAGTTCCTGATGTGCTGTGGAAGGGAATTCCAGAGGGTAGGGGGTAGCGGCAGCAAAGCAAGGAATGTCACAAAATAGCTCTCGACTAGGCACACTTGTGAACTTGTGATTATAAAACTGTTCCAGGTCACTACCTTGTGAATCTGATGAGACAATGCTATGAGTATGCAAAGCTGTCCTGCAGGCTATGTGGCTACTTTGGACAATCTAAGGCAGGCATGTCAACCCATGTGCTTGGGAGGGCCGAGACCCTGCAGGTTTTCTTTCCAACCAGCACGTTTTACTGATGAACTCCTTCCCTCAAATCAAAGGTGTGCTAATCAGTGAAACCACCTGCTTTAGTGAGTGGCTGAGAAGTTTTCCACCCCCGATCTAAGTGTTGTTTAAACATTTTTGGGTTACTATGTACAATCCCATACATGTTCTTTCACAGTTTAGATGTCTTCAGTATTAATGAACACCCACTGAAGCAGAAGCTGTGCCCGTGCCCAGCCTTTTGACTTGTGGCGTATGTCACGTGTATATTTCTCATCCACGATGACGATGATAATGGTGCATACTGTGCTCCCACACAGCGGAAAAAGTGAGAAATTACAGTAAATTCAGAAAAAAAAACACTTTAAGCAAGCAGTCTCATGAGTAGGTTTTATAGAAAACTGGAAAATTCTGCAAAAAAGAGAGTTGTTTGATATCAAGAACTAAAGCATTTTCTTCTCTCTGTCTGTCTACCTCTGCTCTTCTCCGTGCATTCGATGCCAGGAAGCATTTAAAAGAGATTTGCTGGTCCTGCTTTCTTTTGAGCATCTGTCTTTATATAGTTTCAATATCTAAGGTAGAGAGACAGTGGGATATTAGGCGGGTACGGCGAGGTGGAGCGAGAGAATGAAAAGGCATTAGACGAAGAAGAGCGAAGAAAGAGAGGTGAAGTGAATGAGAAGTAAATGAGTTAGAGAGAGCAGGTGAGAGGAGGGATATTAGGAAGCCATCGAGAGGTGGCGTGGAGAGAGAAGAGATGAGAGGTGAATGATAAAACAAGGGAGTGAATGGGGTGAAGACAGGGACAAGCGAGCGGGGAGGTGAAGGGATGTTAACGACACAATTTAAACAAGACGTTAGAGCGAACAAGTGTTGGCGAGAAGGCTGTGAGGGGGAGTGAAGGCCACATCTGGAGACGAGGGCGACAGAAATGAGTAACAGGCTGACGAAAACGCGACCAGGCATGGATGGAGGAGTGAAAAGGACAAGGAAAGAGCCAAACAGGTGTCAGAGAAATGGAGGGAGGAAAGCAGACGACCCTCAACAAAGTGCAGCAAAAATGGTACTTAAAAGGCAAACGTACGGCAACTTTATAGTTACACAGACAAAAGTTTGGACACACTTCCTTTTTCGTTGATTTTGTTAGTACTGTATGTCAAAACTGTTGATATAAGTATTATTCTTGTTTTGAAATGCTTGTTGGAAAGTTTTGATTTACAGAAGCCAGAGAAGGTAGGGTGAAAGAAGGCATACTTTTTTTTTTAAAGGGGCTCCAAATACAAAACTATTTTATTCCTGTACATTCCATTCCATTAATACTGGAGGAAAAGAAAACAAAGTTGACTTTACAGTACCAGCAGTTTATCAGTGTTTTCATTCATCTCCTTATTGTTGTCATGATTTTGCAGTGTTTTATTTCCATGTCAGCTCACAAAAGTTTTTGTCACTACTTGTTTTATTTCTGAGATTGTTTGTGTGTGTGTTCGTGGTCATATAAGAATATTTGTTTGCCTCTCTTAACAATTCCTCACTGTGCACACAGGCACTTATTACACACTCATCTGTTTGTGTTTACCCAGCCTGTGGCATCGCACGGAAGAAATCTCTTCTTAATCCAAAAGTATAAAAACACAGTCGTGAGCAGAAAAACACCTAAGCCTGTATATTTGTCCCTTTTCTGTCTTCTGTTGTGATGTGAAGACGAAAACCATTAAAATTTTGTGTAGTTGCTTACAAGTCTGTAAATAAATAAACAAAATGTACTTCTGACAGAACACTTTTTGCTCTCACTCAGTTACATTTGTGATGGAAAAAAGGACGTTAACTCATTTACATTTGGCCACCACTCGATGAGTAGGTGCCATTTTTACACTGACTGTCCTTAATGAACGAGTGACGAACAGCAAACATATTATGTATTGTCTACACAAAACAGTAGAACTCAACAAAGCAGCAAAAAATGAGCGAAAATGAGGAATATAACCAAAAAATGAATCGTGTTGACTCACGATAATCAAGTAAATATTTAAAAAATTAACAAATAACCAACAAATTAAACAACAAATGGACCACAAATGAAGAATACAACTTCCGAGAATTTAACAAAATCACCTTCATGAATCAAAATCAACAGAATACGCAACAAAATGAGCACAAATTAAGACTATCACCATGTTCGAAGCAGCATATTTAACATTATACACAGTGTTCCCACTCTTTTTAAAATGATTTTCCAGGATGTTTCCAGGATATTTTCAGGCACTACAGTAAGAGTTATTACATAATACACTAAATCCATCCTCCTGACGGACCACGGCCACACTCACTGATTCAACATTAACAACTCAAAGCCACTAGTTTTGTCTCTAGATGCTTCTTTGGGAAAAAAAAAGTACAGGATCTGAAAAGTGGCTGAAAATGTAATATAATATAAACAATATAAACAACTTTACAAAAATGAACAAAATAACAACAACACAAATCAACAAAGAAAGTAACAATGTAAGAAAAATGATCAAAATAATCATGTATGTTAACAAAAATGATCAAAAATAAACAAAAATAGCAACAAAATAAGCAAAAATGACCAAAATAATAAAGAATGTTAAAAAAATGATCAAAAATAAACAAATATAGCAACAAAATGAGTAAAAATGACAAAAATAATCAAGTATGCTAACAAAAATGAACAGAATATGCAACAAAATGAAAAAAATGATCAAAATAATCAAGTTAACAAAATTATCAAAAATAAACACAAATAGGAACAAAATGAGCAAAAATGACTAAAATAATCAAGTACATTAGCAAAAATAAACAAAATTTACAAAAAAAAAATCAACAAAAGCAGCAACAAAATGAGAAAAATAATCAAAATAATCAAGTCATTCAAAATGGACAAAAATAGCAACAAAATTAGCAAAATAATCAAGGAAGTTAACAAAAATTAACAAAGTAACACAAACATTTAACAAAAAATAAAAACAAAAACTAAGCAACAATAATCTCCAGGACATTTGACCCCCCCCAACCCCACATTGTCCATGTTTTCTACGACTGGAAAATTGCTGGATCATTTTCCAGGTTTTCCAGGACTCCTGATCTACTTTTGCTGTTGCCATGTTCTGTCACGTTTCCATTGCATGACCCGTGGGATAAACAACCTGCTCAAACACAGCACCTGGCTACGTTATAAAGTTACTCACTACTTAACTAGTTTTAATGAGCTACTTTCTAATTGCAAGGTGGCGATACTTTTACTTGAACACCGTCTCTATTCCCTTTCCCCGCCACCGCCGAAGAGCGAAAGGACAAAAGAGGCGCTTCACATTTGGATAAGTAGTGTCTCTGAAGCGTCTCGCAAATACTCCGTGTTGATCTAAATTCCTTTGAAATCCTTGAAACAGATCAAGTGAAGAGAGAGAAGGGGACGTTGGAGCCATTATGTGTGTGTCTGTGTGTAAAGCAAGTGTATAAAAAAAAAAAAAAAAAAACAACCCAGGGAGAGCGAGTGTGTGTGCGTCAGAGCTGAAAGTGATGGGGTGGGGTGTTTTATGAGTAAATTGAAGGGTCTGTTGAAGGCAGAGAGATGAGCCCTTCTCACAGTGTGTGTAAATCTGTGTGTGTCTGTGCTCGCTCTCTCTCTCTCTCTCTCTCTCCCCTCAGTATCAGTCTCTTCTGCTTGATTTGTGCGCTCCTCTCCCGGCCTCTCCTCTGCTCGCCATGCCGTGAAATGGTTTTTCACTAGACCATTACCCCGACCAGTGCGCTCCACTCCCGCCACCGCCAGCGAGAGGGAGCCGCTGTGTGGAGCCCGGGCAGGGATGTGTGTGACGACGAGCACAGCTGATAGAAATATATTTTGTGTAATGTCTGTGTGGAAATTATGTGTGTGTGTTTGTCCAAATGCTTGACTTTGCAGTTTGTTGCTTATTTTGTTCATTTTTGTTTACTCAATTATTCTATTGACTCAGATTGACAAAAAAATATTTGTTGGTTATTTTCTCAATTTGTGCTCATTTTGGTTTGTTAATTTGATTATTTTGTTCCTTTTTTAAATAAATGTGTGCTTATTATGTTCATTTTGTAACTCGCCTGATCATTTTGGTCAGTCTGTTAATTTTTTTCTTGAACTTTGTTGATTATAATCTTCATTTGTCCTCATATCTTGTTTATTTTGTTCAGTTTTCTATTCTATTTGTTGCCTATTTAGTTAACTTTGGCTTATTTTCATTTATTTTCTTCATTACTTTACTCTTTATTTAATCTATGTTGTTTAAGATACTTTGTAATTTTGCTCATTTTTTGCCATTTTGCTCATCTTTTTGTCAATTTATTAGATGTTCATTTTTGCTTATTTTCATTAAACTTCTTGTTAATTTATTGGATTACTTTTTGTTGATTTTGCTCATATTGTTCCTTTGTTGATATTGTTTTCCTCATCATTTGGAAGAAAAACAGAGTTGTGTATGGCTCACACTCATTACTGAGGTGTGATGTTAAATGTTAAACCATTGGAAGTACATTTTTATCACAAATGAAACTAAACGTAAAAAGTATTCTGGGGCTGCTCTCAGATGTACATATTGTGAAAAGCTTCTCAAGTCCATGCAAGTAACAGGAGCAGATCTGGTGCCTTCCATGTTCTCCTGCCTCCCCATCACACTCTTCCTCTCCTCCTCTTTCTCGTCCCTGTTCGCACCTTGTCTTTTCCCTCCGTTGACCTATTCTCCTAACTAGAGGTGTTAATGCCATCCTGACGACTTATTCCATTTCTATTAATCTACAATGCTTTCAGGGTGTCTATAGGTATCAGATGCATATATTTGATGCCTACCCACATTTTTCAGATCATTATTCACTGTATAGACACTTAATCCATGATATTTAAACTTCTTACCGTACTGTAAATGAATTCACAACTTTTTTATTGCAGTTTACTACACTGCCTGGCCAAAAAAAGAAGTCACCACCTGTAGGTAAGAGCCTCCCATTGGATAATTACTGCATGGGTGATTATGTTTCAGCTGGAAACAAGTTACTTAACTGTAACTAATGCAGTGAGTAGCTTCTCATTTCTAAAACAACCATGTCAAAGACACAACCTGTGGTCACTGAAAAGATGTTAATCTGTTTCAGAAGGGTCACATTATTGGCATCAATCAAAGAAAATATCTAAGGAGATTGCTGAAACTATTAACATTGGGTTAAGAACTGTCCGACGCATTATTAAAAACTGGAAGGAGAGCGTGGAACCATCGGCTTCAAGGAAGGAATGTGGTCGGAAAAAAGACTGGTGATCATTTCATACTTTGGTGAAATCAAATCGGAAAAAAACAACAGTAGAACTCATGGCTATGTTTAATAGTGAAAGTATCATTTTCACACATGGATTGGCCTCCACAGAGTACAAATCTAAACCCCATTGAAAATCTATGGGAAGTCAATACAGGATCTAAAAAACTAATGGAATGGATGGAAATAAATGTTGTGACACTGCACTGTGTATGTGACTTTTTTTGGCCAAGCAGTGTATTTGAATGTGAAAGATAATAGATATACAGTATAATAAGATAATGAAATGTGTAATGAGGAGTCAAAAAAATGTACGTAAAAGAATAAATAAAAAGAAGAAATTACAAGAAGACATTCAGAAAAGAAAGAAAAATAATTAACTGATCAAAAATATCCCAAAATGAATGAAATGGGACCAAAAATTGACCAAACAATCAACAAAATGATCCACAAAAAACCTAATCCTAACCCTAAAAAATTATCAATATGAACAAAACTGGAAGCAACATTTGGCAAAATATATTAAAAAAATCAAAATAATCCACCAACAAGAACTAGAAAATCATCAAAAATGATCAAAACTGGCAAAATTTAAGATGCTAACAAACAATTTGAGCAGAAATAATATACTCAAAAAAATCTAAAATAATCAAAAGCCATCAAGAAAGTAATTGAAAAGTAAACATATTATCAAAATAAAAAAATAAAGAAAAAAAAACAAACAAAATGAACAAAAAAAATCCATGCACAGATTGAGCAAAAGTAAACAAAAATCTCCCTAATTAATCATAAGGTGACCAAAACTGATCAAAAATAATAAACAGAATGCACATGAATGAACAAAATAATCAACAAAGTGAAAAAAATGACAGAAGCCATCCATAAAATATTACACAAAACAAAATAAAAAAGTGAACAAAATATAAAAAAAGTGAACAAAAACTACCTAAATAACCAGGAAGTGACCAAAAGATATCAAAAATAATAAACATAATGAAAAGAAAATAACACAATAACCAACATGATGACCAAAAATGACCAAAGCCATCCACAAATTGACCAAAACTGATAAAAGTAACATAATGAAAAGAAAAAGACAATAAAAGGACAAAATAAACTCAAAAGACCAAAAATATTAAATAAAAACTGAACAAAATATTCACCCTCATCAACAAATCTTCATATTCCAACAGATAATGAAAATAGTGTTTAATTACTTTTAAGGCCTTATTTAAGTACAGCTGAACTTTAGACATTTTAAGACTTTGCAAGGACCCTTAGACCCCCTGTATCTCCATCCTCTTCCATGTTCCTTGGACCCTCCCCCATTTCTAAACCAATGATGACAGAAAGAAACAATCTCTATTAGCTCCTTCTGTTCTCTTCGACTGCCAACCCCCCCTGCCGTTCTTCTCTCCTTCTGTACAACTGTTACAGAGGGGGAGGGCTCTTGATTTTTTATTTTTTTCCCATTTACAATCCCCTACCTTCTTCCTTCCTCCTTTTACTCAGCCCATCTGTCTTTCTTTCACTCCCCATGTCCTTTTCTGCTCCTGTAAATCGATGGAAAGAGACGTTGCTCCCTTTCCGTCCCTCCTCCCTCCGCGGTAGAAATCGATGAATAAGGGAAGGCTGCTTCTAATCCGTATCAGTCATATCGTTTTGCTCAGCCAGCACTTTAGGCTGACTCAATTAAAACACAGCTCTGAAGAGGCTGCGGTTTCCCCGAGCATGTGTGTATAAATGTGTGTGTGTCTGCAGACTGTGATATGCCTGATGCAGAATCTTTGTACAGCCAATTTGAAAATTAGTCAGGTTTGACAAAAGCCACCTGAGGAAACACATCTGTGAATGCAAAAAGAAAATACAGCAGCGCTCCTTGGTGGCCACAGTAATGGAAGTCACATTTATGAATCAGTCATAAGGAAACTTATTCATACGTTGTACTACTGTGCAAGGTAATAGCAATTAGAACTGGTTCAATTTCTGGTTCCGCAGGCTCTTAACAAATGCAGGTGGGTTTACACTTTGTATTGGCCTCTATTGTAATGTTACATGGTGCAATGCATATCCTAAATATCTCAAAAAAATTACAGATCCTACAAAAAGAAAGTTCTTTGTGCTGTATCATGGACCAAAGCAAATGCATCACCGGATCCTCTTTTTCATGGTTACTGATGTAGTATTTAGACTCAGTGACAGATTCTGTGAACTCATTCCAACTAATTTTCCTACTCATGGTTGCAACACGAGGGAAAAACAAAGCTTAAGGGGCAAGAAAAGCAAACGGTAATGGTCCACAGATCTGGAATGAGGCTGACTGCACTATAAAAGTGTCACCATCTCTGTTTTTAAAAAGAGATTAAAGTAACAGCTATTGTTAAAGTATGTTTAATTCCAAAACCCCTTTAGGCTGAGCACAACAATCATGATTGCTTTTCACTTGTATGTATGCTTGAGAGCCCTCGTGTTTTTATTTTCATGTGCCACTGACTGTGGTATTGAACTGATAATTCTGTGCTCTCCATATCAATGGGATCATCTTAGGAGGTGATTGGGGAGTGATAGGAAATTGATTTGCATAATTTTATTTTATTTTGAAGTCTAGGCCCCTGTTTTACAAGATATGTCCCATTTCATGAAAATTTTAATCTTGCATGAGAACATAAATTGCATGTGTATTTTAAATAATTTGTGAATAAACAGAAACTTTATATTAGGAAAAACATATTAACTGTTTATTTGTTTCTAAATGATATGTATACTCAAGGTTTTAATAATACAACACACAGCTTCATGATAATTCGAGCATAATTCCATTTGGTCACAACTGAGTGATTGTAGTAGTTGTGTGTCTCAAAACACAGCTTTGGTGAAAAACTCACAATGCCTATGTGTCACAATCCCAAATGACTACTCCTCTGTCAAACACACCAAATTCCATTTAAAAAAAAAAGACACCACAGCTTTGGAGAAAATGACATCTGTAAGAATGCCACAACTGGGGCAACCTGACCGGGATTGTGCCATTGGAATGCGGGAGGCAGGGAGGACCACGAGGCGAGTTGCCAGAGAAATAAATGTCCAGTGTTATTTGTCCAGAGGAACGTGCAACAACCTCTTACACCTCAGGAACAGGTTCAGACCCACCACCATTAGAACAGCAGAGACGACTGGCACACACAATTCAATTCAATTCAAATCTTTATTTGTATAGAGCCAATCACAATCGCTGATTATATCTAGGCGCTTCACAATTCGAGGCCGAGACCTCATGACTATACAGAGAGTAAACCCAACAGAACCACCGAGAGCAAG
>JAQQAE010009305.1:0-14680 GCA_029823295.1 Pseudamia nigra
ACTACTTAGAACCTTCTTAAAATCCAACAGTGCAAAATGTACATTCTTGCAATTTTTCAACTGGTCTTAAAATTTTGGTCAGGAGTGTATTACTATAACTTGCCTTTCAATATGAAATGTCTGTCCTTGGTGTCAGATTTTGTAAAATAAATTTTCCCAAAAAAATGTGACGTATAGTCCAGTTTTTCCTTCTTCATTATGCATTTTTTGGCTTGTGCGACTCATACTCGGGGGTGACGTATAGTCTGGAAAATACAGTATGTGATTCCAAATGCTAATGGTAAGTTTTCTGATCAAAGAATCGAATGATGAGGGTCAAATAAATGTAAGAATATTACTTTTGGGTGGAATAACATTATGAGTGAAATGAGCATAGGTTCAAATGATAATGGTAGGTTTTCACTATGAAGAGAAACAGCTGCCTTGGCAGAGGTCTACGTTCTCAGCACTGTCTAGTATTTCAAATAAAAACATATAGTTGCTGTTACAGTAAAACATTGCATATTATACCTTTGAAATGTTTATAAGGACATTTCCAATAGCGTCTCGTTGTTGTCTCTCTGAGACTTAAGAAAATGTAGAACACACTACATGGACATATTTTGACACCATTGCACCTACAGTAAAAACCCCTTGGTTATCTCTTTCCAGTACATTATTCATTAAGTTGGTGCTCATGACCAAAACAATAGAAAATTCAACAACATTCAAGTGTCCCAATGCTTATTTTCCATACAGCTTATAATTCTTTGGCAATATTGCAAGCAACCCAAACCAAACCCAGGAAGAGCTGTGGCTCTGGTCAAAAGCCTATTGTGACTAAATGAAGCCGAAACAGAGAATTTAATGAGGATCAGTGATGAAACTGAATGAATGTGGATCAGTTAAATAAGGACAATGCACACTCATGTTACTCTGGTCAGCACTTGTACATATGCCAATAATCAATGCATGTAGAGATTGCTTCTAAATAAAGTTCTGAGACCTGACCTGAAACCATTCACCTGACAGGCAGTTAGACATTTACTCCATGGCCACAGTGCTGTATCATTTTCCCTGCCCTACCCAAGCTTCAGCACAGTACTGAAAATACAAGCATCCACAAATGACAGAAGCTTAAGTCTCAGATCCTTGTAATTAGTCATATGGCTCACCTTTCACCTCTACAGCTATTATACTCCCATGTCTACCCCGTGCTTTGCTATTTTTACACTGTCACACATTTTCTGCAGTCTTGAATAAAGTGAAAATGACTGTAAATCAATTCAGCAGAGGCTTAGTCCAGTCATACTGCATCAGTACTTTCAACAAGAGTATAATGTATAATAGGTAACATAATTAGAGGTCGACCGATTATCGGCTGGGCCGATTTTCGGTGGCAATATTTGGAATTTTGACATATATCGGTGTTTTTTAAATCTGACAGGCCAATATCAAGAAATTAATTAAAAACTGAATTATTTCCGCTCAGTCGCCCCTCTTCCTCTCTACTGCTACTTCATTGTTCCACCCACGGCGCCATCTGATTGGTTAAAACAAACCACAGTATGTATAAGCCATGTGTGTGTCCTCGCACACACATGGCAGAGAGGTAGCGTAGCGTTTTCTCGTGTGGACAAGCTCTGGAGAATGCAAATATGTGCCGAAGGTAAACACAGAAAACTCTCTTGAAATTGTCATAAACATCCCAGTGCTCTATGTCTACTAACATTACAGTGTGCATCAGAATCGAGTGGAGTAAACATTAGCTGCCACTAACGTACCTCCCGTACCTCTTGCAAACCTCCCGACATGTCTGTGAATGACTTGAAAGAAGGTGCTGATAATAATCGACAAACAGTCCGTGATAGTAAAAGCATGTGTGTGTGGTTGAGAGAGAGCACGTAAACTCAGTTCACTCATGTTTTCTTGTTGTGAAACACGTTAAGGTGGACGCTGACTAGTTTATACCATAACGTTAGTTGTGCGGTCTGGCTTTAAGCACTCAGTAAACTATGTATTATCAATGGGTTGAACGTATGTCATGTGGAGATTAGTGTGTATTTGTGTTGAAGTCACATGAAAAACTCTACAGCTCATGATACTATAATAACTTGTGAGGATCCATGCACTTCTGGACTTATTTATTTTCTGTTTGTTTGGTTAAATAAACATGCTTTAGGCATTTAAATCAAGTTAAGTGTTTGTATTATTCAACATTTTTACGCCTTTTTTTACACTTTTACTGCAAATGAATATCGGCTCCAAATATCAGTTATCGGCCTCCTTAGCTATTAATAATCGGTATCGGCCCTGAAAAACCCATATCGGTCGATCGCTAAACATTAGGCATAATATTATATTATATAAACTGAAGCATGCCTTCAAAAACACCTTGAAGACAAAACACTCATTCACAGAGTAAATAAAAAGTGTGGTTACAGTGACACAGCCCACCTTAAATTAATTTCACATTAATATTTAGTACAACAAGGACAAGCACTAAACAAACATTATGAAAAGTTCCTTTCAGCTCACCAAATCAAGGACATCTACACTTTCACTTTCAGTTCAGTTTACTATATAAGACTCTCAAAGTAAAACGTAACAGCTTATTTTTTCTGTGACATACAATATATCAAAATCCCACTGGACCTTTGGACAAGTACTGGTCCTTTTGACTTCAGCTAATTCCAAAAATGGAACAATTAAGGACTTTAGTTTATACATTTTACATTAAACTCTATCAGAAGAGCCTGTCGGGCAGTCACAGTATAAAGCTGCCTCTCCACATCTTTTCAATATCTTATTAGGCAGCACCGAGCCTGACAAGTTCTCTAAGAGACTTTGCTAGCAGACGGTACTAGTTCAACTTGACTTTTTTCACATTTTTCTGAAATCAGATCAAAAAATTGTGGATAGGCCTGGTACTGCATTTGGTAACACCTCTGTCAAAGACCAAAGTGAGTAGATACCAGAAGGTGAACTAAGAGATGAATGGACAGACAGAGTTGTCACATAGACAAGCTGCTGTTCTTTAGGATTTTCCATACCATTACCCAAACATATAAGCCAAATTAATGCAAGATCAGCATGGAGCACATCAAAATGAAGTATAATGCTTAGAATAGAATAGAATAGAATAGAATAGAATAGAATAGAATAGAATAGAATAGAATAAAGCCATACAGCAAAAGTAAAAGTGCTACTTCAGTGCAACCTCAAGAACAGGCCGACCAGTTCCCTGATGTAGTGGTTGTAGATCAGGAGTATTCAACTGATTTTGATTCAGGGACCATCATTCTGACTTAGAAGCAGCCTGGAGACACTGCTGTTCACTATGACAGGTGTTGAGATTAGTTTTTTTTTCTTACCTGTTAGTGTGATTTCTGGGTGTGGTGATTTACCCAGAGTCTGTGAATTCTTAGCATTACAGTGACAGATAAGGACAGTCTCATATCATTCTCTCGGTCCAGCTTTGCCCTGTTATTCTTCAGGTATGCCACAGTCATAAAGAGTCAAAGTATGTGCTTGGCAATGTATTCCAAGCAATTTGCAAACAATCCCATGGCTCAGTTGAATTTGTTGACATATTTATGAAAAAATGGGGGTGGCCCCAAACTTCTGACTGGTAGTGTATCTTTGATGATTTTAGAACATGACCGATTGTGGTGCGATTGTCAGGAAAGTACCCTGTGCTGGTTTATTTGTTAGCAGGATCACATAAACACTACTGACCAATTCCAAAGGAATAAATGCACTGCAAAATAGACCAGCAAACAACAAAATAAATTTTGGTGCATATCCTGGTAATCAATTTTAATGTATATTCAGTCAAATATGACTTGTTCTGATGATGAGTGACTTTGGTGTAGAAGAGTGCATTATGGGCCTTAGAGGTCTGTGCTCTCCTGAGTGCCATTCTAGTTTGCTAAGAATTCAACAAAATGTTGAAAAATGCCTCTCCTAGTTCATCGATGTGCTCCAGGTTAAGCTTTTGTAAAGATACAGTAGTTATGATACACAAACCCCCTAATCTGTGCAATATACAGAGAATTTTTAGTGTTCCATCCTTTAGATATTAAATTTTCATCCTTGATCTATGGCTACTAAAATGTAATGTATTCATCCTTGGCACCAAGTGAAAATTTGAATGAATGAACTTTGTCATTGTCACATGTTTTCATCAACAATGAAATGACTTTTCTCCCACTGAAGGGGGAGGGAGCTGCAACACATGATGCGCGGTGCTCCCTGCGGGGGGGGGGCAGTGGGGTTAGGGTAGGAATACCACGACAATCGAGTAAAAACCACTGTTACCAGAAAAAGGCTCCTAAAGGAGTATAATTATGGTTGCATACAAGAAACCTCACAGCACGATTAACAGACAAGTTGCAACACAAACATTCATTAACAAAGCAACATTTTCAGAGAGCCTTGGTCCTGTAGTGAGTGTAATAATGACAGTATGGATGCATATGTGCCTTATCAGTCCAGATAAGGAAGTCAGAGCTCCTCTCTTCTTCGCATGTCTCAGATGTAATAGTCACATGGTGGTTGCCATGGCAGCACATGTCCATAGAGTTCACATTGAGCTCAAAATCAGAGTGTTGTAGTGATAATCAGAAGGGGGGTCAAGCAGGGACTTCATTCTCTGTCTGCAATCTCCTCCACCAGGAATTTTGCAGCTGCAAGGTCAAAACCTCACAGCGCCAGGAAGCCAATGCCAAAACAAAGATAAGACAATCCTACTTTCAGAGGCAGAAAAGAATTTAGACTTCTCATTATTACAATTCTATATTTTTATTTCCAAACCTCAAATTCAAAATTTGTGTCAAAATTGAAGAAATTCCCTCATGGCATTGCTGAGATGCAACATTCATAAGAATCAACCAGCATGAGTCCATGGAGACATTGAGCTTCCACATTTCTACCACATTTTAAGTCTCTGTCATGCCATTCTCTGCATTTTGAGTTTTACATGTGCTGGGGATCAACTGACCCACAGACAAGCCTTCTTATTTTGAAAAAGGGAAAAAACTCTAGACTGTTTGACTGCGTGACTTTTTATTTCTTTAATTACATTTTTCTTGGGAGGTGCTACGCACAGTATAGAGCAACATACTAAATGAATGATTCTGCAAACAACAACAGTACATGAAAAGATGCATGTCTTTGGCAAAATCATGGACTGTATATGAACGTGGTCAAATCCTATGTGACGTCACCCTTAGGTTTCTGAAGAGCCAGTTAGATGCTCAAACAGGAGCCTGTGGGTGCTGCCATAATTGTGAAGCGCCTAGAGATAATCGGCGATTATGATTGGCGCTATACAAATAAAGTTTGATTGATTGATTAATTGATATTAGCACTTCTTCCTATCGCTCTGATCCAAAAATGAACTTACATAAATGTGGAGTGGTGCTTAGGTGGATTAAATGAAACTGTATGAACCTCACCACACCAGTCAATCCAAGTTCTGATTCCCTTAATTGCACAAATATCAGGATTTGTTTAAATTAAAAATTTAGCCAGATGAAAATTCACACAGACATGGAAAAACAAAGTCTAAAATTATTGGTTGTACCAGGCTGTAAGTGAGTTTATTTCTGGTCTAAACTTGGACATTTTAACATTTGCCTATTGAACACTGACATTACCGTTGAATTTTGACCCTTCTATCTCAGTACTGTGTCATGCAAGTTGCCCCGTAGCTAAAACATACCATTTTTATCACATAGTTGCAGCTTGAAGGTTCAATGTAATAAAAGGCATGCTGAGAGTGGAAGGGAGAATGCAATGGATGCCTTAAAAATATAGAAAAGTCTTCCACAATCATCATGACTGTTGCTAGATTACCAATTTTATTATTATTATCTTATTACTATTTCCTGCAGACTTTGTATAAAGTGTTTTTCTGTCATTATAAAGTCACCATTTCACCTGCAGATTTCTGACCATGTGATAAGTCTGGGTTGTGAAAGGACATGTTAGAGAAGTCCCATTATCAAAACATGTTTTATCTTCAATCTTGTGTTCAATACTTAGTTTCTCATGTAATGTGTTAATTACAGTCATGTTGGATTAGTGAAACCATAGCACTGTGAGTCAGTGGTTGGCACCTCCACCACCTAACAAAGCAACTGAACGATGCTTTAATTGTAAACTAAATACTGTGAGGAAAGGGAAGATTCTCACTTTTCCTTTCTATTTTTCACATGGAAAGACATTTGTTTTAAAAAGTCTAACCATCATAGCCTATATACTTGCATACATTCTTCTTTTAAGATTGAGCAGTTCATCCATGTGTCGGTAGCCAACAGTAGGAAGTGTTTGGCAGCTCTCATACTACATCAACAACCTTGGAGTAGAGGAGGGTGTGGTCATGAAATGTTAAAAAGATGTAAAGGGTTTGCATCAAACTGCAGTAGTCTGAGAGCATTAAACACAACCACTGACTGTGATTTGGTTTGTTTCTTCACTGTCTGTGTGTGTGTATGTGTGTATATGTACCAATAATATGCTGATCTCTTAGCTAGTGGCCACAATGGTCCCTTATCTAATGCAAAACAGAAATGAGTCACAAATGTCCAGGTGCAATATTTTGGTGTGTTATGACAGAGATCTGCACTGCTTATTGAAATTAACTGTAAAGTATCGTTTGGCAGCCACCTAGGTTAGCACAAGGAAAACACTGGGTTTATCTTGACCCCCATACACCACTATTCTGAAATAATTCATCAAAGAGGGTGACGGACAAAGAAACAAACATAAATGGTCTTTGGTGATGGTAGGGTCACATACAGAATTTCAGCTCCTTATTACAACTAGTTGTGACGTTTCAGCTGGAACTAACTTGTTCATTTCACAGTTTCCACTGTCCAGACACCTTCTGCACCTAATGAACCTAATGACTTTTGCCAACTTTTCTAGTGTGATGTGACATCTTAATAAGCACGAGTCATTTTGTTGTGTATCAGATTATTGTAATATGAAAACACTGTTTTAGTGTTTTATTCATACTATAAAATTCCCCAATGGTAGTTAGTGGATTATTATAGCATTGGCAGGACAAAGGAGTCTATTAAGAATTTATCTTCTTAATTATGCTGCAGTTGTGTTGCAGCTTTATGGGACAGTAATGCCCTACGGTGTTTTCCAAATACATACTAACAACTCATCTCTAGTCTGTAAACTCTATTGAAAGTTCCTGCATAGTAACAAAGAGAATTCACAACAATTACAAATGCAGGTAATTAGTCAGCGATTGCTAGAAATTAGGCCATTATGAAAACTGCAGCCACCCCGCTGACAGCTTCACTCCATGATTAACTGTTAATAATGCTGCTTCCCTGAAAAAAAAAATTGATACTACTGACTATGTTGGATTTGCACACCAGCTGAAAAACAAAGCAACAAAGCGAAAAAGGGGCCACTATGGACAGGAAATGGTTCCAGTAAATTTAAAACAGCATAGCTTTTCTCTTTCTAACATAAAATATGGCATAGTTATGTCAATACTGATTAGCAAAGGCACAAATAACCCAAAAACACAGTTAAAACAGTCAAAAAATACTGTAGGTGAGCTATGAATTTAGGGCATCAACATTTAAGTCATGAAGCACCCAAAAGATTACTCAAAGTGAGGTAATTATATTACATTTCTTTATACATTGCAAAAGGAAATTTATTGCCAAAAAGGCTCAATGTGTATTCTCCCCTACTAATTTGTTAAAACTAGCTAAAATTACCATCACATCCAAACCCTCCATGTCTCTTTAGTTTCAAGCTAAAGTCCTTGAAAAAAATTATTGCTAAGAAGCTATGGCAGCATTTACTGTATATAGGAAAAGTCTATTTCAAAAGGCTCAGTTAGGTTTTAGACAGTTCTGCAGCACCTGCATTGCTGAAAGTTATTAATGGTCTTATTTGTTTCAGATAATGGATTTAGTTCTATATTTGTAGTTGTGGATCTCAGATGCGCATTCGACACCTTGATCGTAACACAGATTGGAACACGCTATTGGGATTAAAGGAACCATAACCAGGATGGTTAAAATCATACTTTACAGAAAGATTCCAATTTGTACATATTAATGAGAGTGTTAGTCAAGACATTCTGCAAGGCTCAGTACAAGGACCAATATTGTTTATTCTATACTTTCTGCCACTAGCTGATATTTTAAGGAAATATGGCACAGGTTTTCACTGTTATGCTGATCATACATATTTGTACTTTTCCATGAAAACTGAAGAAGTAAAAAATCTAGCAAAACTCCATGCTTATTTCAAAGACATAAAGGTCTGGGTGACATCCATTTTTTTCCTACTGAATGCTAATATAACTGAAGTTATTGTAATAGGCCTAAGGAATGTAAGGAATACATTCCCAAATGAATTCCTTAATCTGGACATTTCAGTAAAATCCAGTGCAGCTGTGAGAAACTTGTAGGCTAGGGGTTATCCTTCAGTTCTCAAATAAAACCAATGTCAAGAACAGCTCATTTTCGTCTCTGTAATGTAGCCAAAATTAGGAATATCCTGTCCAAAGTAATGCAGAAAATTAGCCCATGCATTTGTTTTGTCTAGGCTGGATTATGGTAACTCACTACTGGAAGGATGTCCAAATAACTATAAAAAAAAACCTCCTGTTGATCCAAACTGTTGATCAAAACTGAAACAGCATGAGTTTTAACTGGAGTCAGAGAGCGAGAGAGAGAGATCATATTTTTCTAGTACTGGCTTATCTTCATTGGCTACCTGTAAAGTTTAGAATAGAATTTAAAATCCTGCTCTTAATTTACAAAGCCCTAAACAACAAGGCTCCATCCTATATCAAAGACTTTATTGTTCCCTACAAGCCAATCAGAACTCTCCGCTTTCAGAGTGCAGATCTATTTGTGGTTCCTAGAATCTCTAAAACTAGACTGGGAAGCAGAGCCTTCAGTGACCAAGCTCCTCTCCGGTGGAACCAACTCTCAGTCTGGACTCAGGATGCAGAGAAGTTTTTTCTTTCCCTGTTGCTATAGGCTTGCTCTTGAAAGTTCTGTTGGGTTTGCTCACCATATAATATTTTAAGGCTTTGACTTTGATTTGTGAAGTACCTAGAGATTATCTTGGATTATCTTGGATGAATGCTGTTATATATTGTAAATACAACTCAATTGAATTACATTGAATTTGAAAAAAAATTATTGTGTGTCACAGAGATTGTTTTTCTTCTCTTAAAATAAAAACTGAAACAGGTGATGCACTTTTGAAATTGCTGTTCATTATGTACTAATTTTGATTATACGTAGATACTTTTTACTCTAAATTATTTGCATTGCATTTGTTTGTTTCAGCCACTCCTAAAGCCCTGCTTGGCAATATCCTAGAGTATCCATTTTTCCTCATTAGATTTATTTTTTCTTATGTGACAATGTCTGAAACTAAGTAAATAATTAGACAGATGTCATTCAACATTTAATGAGATGGCAGATTATTGATATTTTTTTCACACACGTTTACATTGTATTGCTAATTGTGTGGGTGTTATTGTAATGTCCTGATGGTGATGTTGAATCATAAATTTGCCTGAAGGTGGACTGAAATACTGACCACATAAGTGTATGAATTAAATGGTCTTTGGGATTCGAACAGTTTTCACATTGCTGGTCCTATGATCTCCAGGGACCTGTGGCTTCACACATTTTCATATTACATACAGTACATAAAAGACCTGTCACATGTGCATCTTCTACTCACCTGAAAAGTTGACAGAGAATGAAATCAGCTACCTCTAAGTAAATTACAGTGAACTAGTGATTTTTTTTTTTCATTTGTAGCAACTCAAATGTCTATGCACCCACACTATTTAATACAGTATATGGTATTATCTTAAAAAGGGTTGCCAGTGTCTATGACAACCAGGTCATCTATACATATGAACAAGACTTCCAATTAGGATGACTATTTTGGGAAAAGAAGACATCATTGTCAACTGTTTGCAGTGCTACTTCAAATAACTGTGAGTTTAAAATTTGTAACATCTTCAAATGAGATGGACTTAAAATGTGAGCATAGCTTTATTTTATTAAAAGGACATTTCATTATCCATTAACCTGCTGGATACTGTTCTGTTATAACGCCTTAAAGCAGGATGCTGTGTCTTTCCACAATGTAGGACAAGGAGCAACATTCCAACCTTTAAACCACAAGGCTGAGCAGTAAATCTGACAATGGAACAGCAGTGATGCTAATATGTATTGTCTACTGTCTCATACTGTAGAGCTGAGCCGCTTCCAGAACACAACTGCATGCACGAGTGAAACCAGGTTAAGTGAAAATGTCCACTTCATCTTTACCTATTTATCTATCTCACATACTGTATTCATTTTGCATCTGCATTTGAAAGATGTTTATTTAAGGTAATACATTTTATTGGTGAATGAAGTCATTCAACATTTATGATACCAGTACATATTTTCCAATGTGAAACATGCTGTTGTTGAGCACCGTCACATAATATAGTAATATCATTGTTACTTTAAAGTTGATTTCTGAAAAAAGGGGGGGGAATGAATAAAATATATTTAATTGAAATAGTATCATGATTATCATTACAGAGACCTTGACCACTGACTTTAAAGTAATCTCCTCAGATGTGCCAAATTTGAACAAACTACTCTGGACAATTACTGAGATGCCACATGGGGGGGTATGCAATGTACAGACATCCTTATGAAAGACCACCATGCCTGCAAACAGTCAAGGCTCAGAGCAAGTGTTTACAATATTACTATTCAGATAAACCTAGATGAGCATGTTATATTGTAATATGACCCTCTATTTTAGAGGAATCACCTAGACTGTGTCTTCAGAACTGCAATATTCCATTTTTCATTGAGCTGAGTATCAGTATAAAAACAGTATTTACAAAAACCATTGTATCATGGGTTGTTCATAATAGCAATAATTCCATATGTTTGCAGATGTTACAGATAATGATTTTTAGAGTCTGTCAGCACAACAGGTTTTTCTGCTTTAACCTGCAGAAGTTTGTGTAACACCTTATTTCCTGCCACTGTCAGAATGAACCATTTGCAGCTGGCTTCAGAGTGGACACTTGAGGCTGTAGTTGCATGCAAAAATCACCCAAAGTGTCTATTCACCATCCAAAAACACACACAGGCAGCATCACGGCAGGTTCCGTGTAAAGCAGCGTGACAGTGACATGGTCAGCAGCAGTGCCAGTCTTATATACCCTGCCTGATTCCTGAAACCCCACCCCACTAATCCTGCAGGTGAGCTCAAGATATTTACAACATACAGTACTAGAAAACACATAAATCTAAAATTACCATCACATAATAAACATCAATTATAGACTACAAAATATATGACAGACAAACATTACAATTCAAACAAAAAATGCTTTAAAACTCTGATTAAAACAACAAAAAATTCTCCTCTCCCTTATACCAAGCTGCACTTGGTGTCCCCCTGGAACCTTTAAAATGGTGTTCCAGCGGCCCAGGGACTCTTTTGGCTGGAACACCTGGAGGAAGAATAACAGAGAAGAGGGTAAGTAAATTTCCATTATTACCTTTTTCTATTTAAATACACATTTAATCAATTTAACTTCCGCAATAAAATGCACATTCAACCTCCAATATATACCTTATCCTCCAGTTAATGTTTTTTTTTTTTTTTTTTAACTTACAGGCCCAACCATGTGCTCACCAGCAGGAAGGACCCTACAAATACAAACTAATAAAGTCATCCAATTATTAAAAATGTGTTGTCCATCATTTACGCTAACATACCAGCTGTGTGACATTGATAATGAAGAGGACCTTCATCACAGCCAATGTGATAAAATCATGACAAAGAAAACAAGTTCATATCATATTAAGCTGCTGCTGGTTTCAGATGCAGAATGGGACTGAGTCTGGATTTACACTGAAGCTTTGCCAAAAGAATACAACAAAGTCAACACTAAAATGTTTTTTTTTATGATATTATGAACAGTGTGCTATACATCGCATAACATAATAAAACGGCGGGAGATGCTGGACTATGAGGTAAATGCATTTTAATTATTCCCTATTAAAATGCTACACCTTAGGTCTTGATCAGATGCTCTGCTGTGGAAAAATTGGTCTTTACATTACATTGTCTTTACATTTTACAGTGGGAATAAAGAAATCACCAGCTGTTTCTAGTCTGAGACGAAGGACAGCATTTCAAAGCACAAATCACCATATTAAAGTTCAATGATGTGGATGGTGATGTTTGATTAGTGTTTTAATTAAAAACGGTGGCACATAATTGGATTGTAATCTTTTTATGCAGTGTTTTACTGAGCCGGTTTGTGTTTCGGGTGTGTTCTGAATGTTGGAGGGAATGCCTCTGGTCATTGCATGCCAGTCTTTTCAATGTAATACAAGACCTTCCTGAAACTCTTGAAAGCTGACAGTGCTTGACGTGTGCTGTGTTAATTACAGTAATGGCACGCATTCTCATTAAGTCATTGTTTATGTATCCTGGGGCCTTATGGAGCCTGAATGGTGCTCTGGTCTGCATGAGCACTGCCGCCTCGCTGGCCTGTGTGGCTATGGCCTCGTTAACACAGACAGCTGTTCCTCCAAGCCAGGGCCTACATGACGAGTGGCGCCGGACATGCCAGTGAACGCACCCACTGTGGGAGCAACTGTCAGAAATAGAAGTATCCCACAAGGCAGAAAAAAAAAAGTCAATGAGTAATCAGCGACAAAGTGCTCCTCGGGTTATGTTTTTCAGGCCCAGCCCCCCTACTCCTGATGAAGCAGCCCTCTCCTCTTCACAAGACTGTCTCATGACCTGATCCTTCCCTTTAAATTGGTGCAGCTGAAGTATAATCCACTAGTAACCTGTGGTGAAGAAGGGCATGTGTGCGAGACAAACAGTGTTACAGGAATCCTACACATTTTATCAGACAGTGCATGCGGCCAAAGGCAAAGGTACTAGTGATGCTGCAGGAGACGAGATAAGTGGTGGCTGAGTTCAGAATTTAGATTTTTTTGGCTAGTAGAGGGATATTGGTCAAGTCAGGTGTACAGACATCTTTGACTGCTAGCCTGGTTTTCCATCCTATATCAAGTTAATGTAAGACCATCTGGGATGCAATTTAAGACCTACATAAATGGATTATGCACCAAAAATAAACTTTGATTTTCTCAAACTGAAAAACAGTAGGTGGTGGCAGGTATATGTTGATGGCTTTTTACTGGGACTTGTTAACGTTACACTGAATGATCCAGTATTGAATTAATAAAATTCAGAGATTCAGAGAATTTTTTTTTTATGCAGTATATACATACAATTTTTACTGTGGGTAAAACTTGTATTGTTCACTTCTGTTCTATAACTACACTAAATAAAATGTGCACTGGTCACACTGTATTTAGCAACATATCTTAACAGATCTACAACACCCTTGGGATCAATCGTTAACGTGAACACTTCCACTTTTCGTAATTTCCCACATTTGTACAATGTGCAGAAGGTCAATTTCAATATTTTGAGCAGCCTCCAACCAACAACTATGAGTTGCTTTTATACAAGATCTCACTTTCACCACTGAATGTGAAGTCAGGCAGATTTCAACAGAATATTTCTAAAAATGACTTTTATTTTTTGTAGGACATGCAGCGTTGGTCCACACATTACATTGTGACAGATTAGGCAGGTCTGCTAATGTCAATTCTGACCAAGCTGGTCACTGCATGCTTGGCAATAAGGTTCATTATCCACTGTGTGTGCTTTAATGCCACATAGAACAGATCTGATATTGTAAATTAGAAATATGGCATACATGTGAAAATAGATCAGTCATATTGATTTAGATGAATTGATTTCAAGCAACCTAGGGTAAAACTTTTTCAAATTAGAGTTTATAAAAAAGGATGAATGCTCTCAGAAAAATACTGTAGTATTTAAATTTCCAACTTATCATGTCAGAGGAAAGATGGCAGCGATGGCTTCAAGAAACAGGGATTGAAATGTCTAATAAGGGAACACTGCCTTTCCTCTGAATGTGTGAACTATAAAAGCTTTAATTTCCCTATCATCACTGGGATCTAATACCAATCTGTAGTCTTTATTCAGGCCGTCTGTGTTGCTGCCAGACAAAGCCTTTGAAAAGCCAATTCCTGGGAATTAAAGAAAGAGATTAAAATATCATTAGGTGCTACATAATTGAATGTCAATTTTGAATAAACTTGAATTCAATTCCTGGTCATTAAACTCGATGTGGTCTGACTTTTTCCAATCATGGTTTTTGAGCCCACAGATGAGAGCAAGGTACTAACTTCAAAATCATTAAATTGAGGGGAGTTTGTTTGGCCTTGGCGTGCCAGAATGCTTTGATTCTGGCTCAGAGCGGAGGGATGAGCAGCTGGAGGAGAGATCAAATTGAAACAAAGCTTTGGGAAATTGAAGGAAACATGAGCATAATAATATTTAATAATGAAATTCTCACAAACAATGGCAACCGAATGAAGTAATCTGCAAAAGTGTGCAACATCATTTGCATAATTGACACAGTCCCCCCTTTTCCCTTCTCTAAATGAATGATGAAGACAATAAAAGATGTTGCTAAAATTGGGAACAATAACAGCAAAATTTCATCAAGGCCCCCATGCTCTGATTAATCTGCGCTTGCAAATCAGTGCAGGGG
>JAQQAE010009306.1:0-14680 GCA_029823295.1 Pseudamia nigra
ACTCTGGAACAGGGTCAATCTGGACTCATCAGACCACATGACCTTCTTCCATTGCTCCAGAGTCCAATCTTTATGCTGCCTAGCAAACTGAAGCCTTTATTTCTGATTAGCCTCACTGATAAGTGGTTTTTTTTTTAGGCTACACAGCTGTTCAGTCCCAACCCCTTCAGTTCCCTTCGCATTGTGTGTGTGTGTGTGTGGAAATGCTCTTACTGGATTTGCGTAATTAAATCCAGGTGGTGACTTTTTTTTTGGCCTGGCAGTGTGTATTTCATCTATTTTCATTTTCCTTTACAAAAGGAGTTTTGGTTGTCCTTATTTCTTCCTGTGTTCAAAGCAAATAAAATAAATTTAAACTTTAAAACCTTTAAAATGTTGTGGTCTCTGTGTGAGCCTTTCAGTGTTAAAGGGACCATATGCTGGTTAAAATGTCCCAGTGATTTTTTTTTTTCTTGTTATATCTCTTACAACCATTTGACTCTTTCATGTTTGACTCAGAACAAAAAGCCTCTAAACTTTAAAGAAGTAGTGAGTTGACATTTATAATACAATATATAATACAATATAATACGATTATTATCAAATTGTATTTGATAATAATCCACATCGCCTCCTGAGCATTACCGTGATAACGTTTTTTGTCTATAGTTGACGCTGTTGAGGATAATGTCATCATAATAAGACCAGCAACGTCTTCTCCTATAATGAACTAGTAATGTCTTCTCTGACCTGCAGAAAGATGAAGGAAGAACAGACAGAACTGTGTTGTGTGGTGCCGTAACCTTGGTGCCGTGGTCCCTGATGGAAGAGCAGACAGATCCAGAATCGCCCCGGGGCCCTGTGCTCTACCTGCCTCGTCTCCTTTCACCTCTTACACAACCTCGTGCACTTCCATCATCTGCTTCGCTCTCATCTCCTCCATGGCTGTGACTTTGGATCGCTGTTCCACTGCCACGAGGAAGACGTGATTGTCTACAGTTCAAAATCCTGCACTTCACTTGGAGAATGAAAAATAGACCTGGGCAATGACTTGATCGTTGATATTGTAATATATGTATTTTATATCATGGCATGAGTTAAAATTTTGTTTGGGACAACCACAACATTTAATGCATTCTGGTGAATTTTACAAACATAGTTATGACCCCTCAATTTATGGCAGAAATGTCTTGACAAATCAATCAATATCCATGTCTTTTGATTGACTGATTGAGTTTTCTTTTTATTCCAGACATGTAAAGAAAAGTATATACAAAATACTTTTCATTTCAGACCCAAACACATTGAATTTTAATTCATATACAACCCCCTGGACTCATTTGTTATTAGTTTAGGGATGCATTTAAAGGTCCCATATCTTACTGTAATACTGACATTTAAATGTGTCGTGCTTACGTGTGTCTGTTAAAGACTTCTGGAAATGTATTTACAAAAGAAAGTGTGCAGAAATCTCCTTGCTTCTCTGTTGGCCTCTTTACATTACAATGTGAATGGTCTTGCACTTATATCGCGCTTTTCTACCCTACGGCTCTCAAAGCGCTTTACACTGCTTTCCATTCACACATTCATACACCAGTCACCAGGATTTGCCAGGATTTGAACCGCAAACCCTTCGGCTCCCGCTCTACCTATTGAGCCACAGCCGCCCCGTAAAGAGGCCATGGACTATTGTGTCCAATATTTTCCCGGACAAATTTATCCAATATTTTCCTGTATTATTTGTCCAATATTAACCTGGACAAATTTTCCAACATTTTCCTATATTTTTTGTCCAATATATTCCCGGACTTATTTGTCCAATATTTTCCCGTATTATTTGTCCAATGTTTTCCTGCATTATTTGTCCAATGTTTTCCTGTATATTTTGTCCAATGTTTTCCCGTTTTTTTTGTCCAACATTTTCCCGTTATTGTTGTCCAATGTTTTCCCGTTTTTTTTGTCCAACATTTTCCCGTTTTTTTGTCCAATATTTTCCCGGACAAATTTTCCAATATTTTCCCGTATTATTTATCCAATGTTTTCCTGTATTATTTGTCCAGTGTTTTCCTGTATATTTTGTCCAATGTTTTCCCGTTTTTTTTGTCCAACATTTTCCCGTTATTGTTGCCCAATATTTTCCCGTTTTTTTTTTTGTCCAACATTTTCCCGTTTTTTTGTCCAACATTTTCCCGTCTTTTTTGTCCCGTGTTTTCCCGGACTTATTTGTCCAGCATTTCCGTGTAGATTACAAAGAGGGTGCTGGTTGCGTAAGGGGCCTTGCCGGAGGTGTGTGTTCTCGGAGTGCCGTATCACTCAGTTGGACGTGTGTGTGCGTGTGCTGCACCGTGTGACGTAACCCGGTTTAATCCTCCGTCCGCCGGGTGAATGAAGTCACAGTCACTCACGACTGAACGTCACCTCGAACACTCACACTGTTCACATTACGGTGATTAAACCCTCGACAGCAGCGTCGCCGAGCTCTAAAACGTCTGAAATATCATTTTTTTTACATATATGATCATTGCAATGTGGTTCATTTGAATTTATTACATTTTCATTTGCAACTTTTGAGAATATTTCAGTTTCTTGCCTTTAAAAAAAATCACAATTTCTGTCAGTTTAAAGCTACAACTGCACCTGTTCCATACTTACATGTACACATGTGGTCAAAATTATTAGCCTCCCCCCCCATGAAAATTTGATATTTTTTTTCCACTTGTAAAATAAATAAAATGCATTGTTAAAAATCTGGCACTCTTATAAACTGCAGCTCAGAAAATGTACTATTTATTATATGTTTATTTTAACAAATATTTTTGCCAGTTTGTGTATTTTTTCATGTCATTGTGGCTCATTTTCTTGATCTTTTTGTTCCCTTCTGTGCATTTTCATCATTATTTCACTTATTTTTTTTTTTGCTCATTTTGTTGATTATTGTGGAATGTTTTAGTTAATTTTGTCAGACATCTTTCCTAATTTTTTTAGTCCATTTGTGGATATTTGGATCATTTTTGCCATTATTGTTTAATTTCATAATTTAGTTCATTTTCCTACATTTTGTTTACTTTTGCTCATTTTCTTGATTTTATTATTTGCTCTTTTTTAAAATTTTTGTTGATTATTTTGGAATTTTTTAGTTCATCTTGTCAGGCATTTTGCTCATTTTTAAATCAATTCCGGGATAGTTTGGGACATTTTTTGCTAATTTTCTTGACCATTGAGACAATTTCTGTTCATATTTTTGATCAGTTTGTTCAGGATAGTTTTGCACACTTTCTTGATCAGTTTGCTTTTGTTGATCATTTTCTCAAATATTTTCAGTTTGTGGGATGATTTGAGTTGTTTTTTTTAATATTTTGATCATTTTTGCTGATGTACTTTATTACTTATAGTATTTATCATTTTGACTTGGGTCATTTTGTTGATTATTTTATTAATTTTGGTTTATTTTCTGCTCATTTTCCTGACTATTTTTGTTCAGTTTGTTGATTAATCACTGTTCACATTGGATTCACCTGCTGTAATATTGTAGATAATATACATTGGCTGCCTTTAGACTGAACTATTTTATATTTTCCTGCAGCTTAAGTCAGGAAAGGATTATTTGTCCAAAACGGTCCTAAATATAGTTTAGGTGTGCGTTTCCCTGAACATCCTGGATTACCCCAACTTGGATTACCCACAAAGCGATATATTATTGATCAGAGCAGGAAATACACTCGATATCTCACACAAACGGCATCATCTATCGTTCCAACTTCAGAAAAACATCCTTCATCGTTTGTGAATCAGACTCCAGAAAAATCCATGAAAGCTTTCAGCTCCATGTGACTCATGTTCAGGTCATGCCATCACTCTACCTGCCACTGTGAGAAAAACGTCATCATGGTGAATCAGAGACGCACCTTTTAACTGCTTTGTGTTAAATTTAGATCAGGATCAGGTACAAGAGGGCAGGAACCATGCACTGAGAGCTCGCAAGGCTCATGTTAGAGCTGCACAGTTCATCAAATCACCATAATCACAACCTGTGCAATAATATAATCGCAAAAGGCTGTAATTTAAATGTCCATAAAAGTCCATTTAAGTTGTATTTAGTGAGTTCTAACTGAATGGCGTAAGGGTGGGATGGTATATTTCAGAGCTCCCTGTGTGCATCCCTGGACCTAAACTACCCAGGCTTGGCCAATCCGTAGGCTGGTTAGGGGGATTCGGGACTATGGCAACCACCTCCGAAATTGCACATTAAGTAATAACAAACAACATGTTTTGACCTGTAGCACCAAAAATACTATAGCTAGAGGCACCAAATTTAATAGTGAAAGATTAGACTTCAGGAGACCCCTCACTCAACAAATGACCTTGACTTTGACCTTGAAGATCAGTAGGGTCTGAAATTATTTCACTTCGATATGCATTCAGGTCTAGCTGTGTAGTGAGGTTGAAAATGTAATATACCACTGGGTGTTTGACTATGTTGATTCTAAATATACAGTGACCTTCAAGGAAAAAGTTAATTTCAAGGTTGTACATACATCCGTCTGAAAATCTGGCTCTATAGAACTCACATTTCTACAATAAAACTTGGAAAATTAATTAAATTTATCAAGGATTACTTTAAAGTGCCCATATCTTAATATTTAAATCTAGGCCTGTTTCCCCTGTATGTACCTAGTAAAGAAATTGATGATTTGATTGACTGTTGATTTGACTTTTCTTTGTTTTTTTTTTAAATGGACTATTTCTTACTGGTTGAACTGCAGGTCATTCTCCTGGGCTCAAATTCTGACATAAGGACACTGTAAATGCACAATAATGGCTTTTTTATGGACAATTTTATGAAAAAAAAAACAGTAATATTGGCAGTTTCTCATGGGGGCGGGGCTAACATTAGCTTGAACATAATTGGTTGTAACTTGTGATGTCTCTCGGGGGGGGGACTAGTGCTATTTATCTTGATTGTGACTGGATATGACTTGTGATGTCACAAATCTCAAAGAAAACAGCTTGTTTATATTGTTGTCCATCTTGTTTTAGGGATTTCATACGACTGGTAGCAGTGAGCAGATTCAGGATTTCACAGCATTTATTTTACACTACAGAGTTCATATAAACTTCAAAACCCAATAAAGTTGTATTTTCACAGTATGGGACATTTAAACGTGTGTTTTAATTCCCAGTCCAGTCGACAGAAGGAAAACCACAGGCCTCGGAGCCCAGGACCTGGACGACTGAGAATCTTCACAGACGTGATTCTGATTCAATTAATAGTGCAGCTCTAACTACACTAAACATAATTATTGATTGCGTTATCACCATGGGTTATATGATGATTTACTTGATAGGACCTCAGCAGGTCCATAAAAGTGATGCCCAGCACTAATAAAAGGAAAATATTCTTCCATATTTGCCAGAAGCTCAATTCAATGCACTTCAAAACACTTAGTCATGCTTGTCTGTTTTTCATGAGCCGCTTTAAACACAAGCCCCCAGACACGTAGTGTGACAGTCCCAGCAGAAAACTCAGCAGAACAGGGCAGAAATGTAAAACCAGCGGCGGCACACGCACACACTGACCCCAGACACTGATCACACTGTAATGAATACTGCAAAAACACAAGACCGAGCACAAGCGGAGGACTGCATGCAAAAAGAAAGCCAGCATCCAGCCCAAACCCTCCCTCCGTCCCCCACTGCGCTGTGAGACGTGTACCTTTTAGTACGACGGAACATGTTGGGTATGAAGACGTCGCTCAGAGCGAGAGAAGCAACGGCAGCGGTGGCGCAAAAGTCAAATCATAGCAGGTGTTTGGGAAAATGTCAATGCGTAGATTCCACAGCCTGTAGACGTGAGCTGGAGTCTGTGTCGTCTGGGCGAGAGTCACCGAGAATGAAAGGGAGAGAGAGAGGGAGAGGGAGGGAGGAGGGAGGGAGGGTGACTGTGTCTTTTAGAGAGGAATAATAAAAGGCAGCAGGGGATTGTGGGTCGTTTTCTCCAGGCTAATGTGCAGTCGGACGTGGTGGATTTAGTGAGTTATGAGGGTTTAATGCAAAACTGAGTGTATTTATCATGACTATATTTATATTGTGATTTTTTTAATGATGAGGCTTTATCATGATAGTCATTTTTCTTTTCTCCTTGTAATGATAATAACTTTGATTTAATGCCATGAAATCGCATGAATTTACAAAATCCGGTAAATTATTTTTATTTTTTTTTTGTTCTTGTTTTTGCATCTATTTAACTTTTTAAATGTTTGTATCAGATCACATTGGCTCTGTTATGTAGTTTCGGCCTTTTTGCATCTTTTACATCATTTTTGTGTTTTTCCATCATTTGCATGGTTTTGGTCTTTTTTCATATTTTTTGCATCTTTCATGGTGCTTTTGGTTTTTTGTGTCAAAATAAACCAAACTATTGGTTTTTAAAGTTCATACATTATCCACTAAGAAGTGACATTTTCCAAAGTGCCACAGAAGTCTGTATCCTGCCGTGTTAAAAAATGAACAAAAACTGATCCGGAGTCTGCATCGTGATGGGTTTGAATCAGCCGGCACTGACTGGCTCTACAACGAGTACTAGTTGTGATACTGTTGCTAAGAAGCCCTGACTCCCATAGACTTACATTGGACCTCTCTAAAAATACTAAGAGAATACATTTTTGTCCTGAGTCATCATGGTCTCATACATTTAATTTGGACCCTCTAATAAATGATGTAACTTTTTGCTCCGTTATTAAGATATTACAACAAATAATCCAACATCAATGCCAACTGACCTGTCAATCAAGTTTGACTGACAGGTCTCTATGACAGCTCAACTTGCTGGTGCAGTCAGACCATCATAACTTTTATTCATTCAATAGAGCATGGCTTTACCTGACAGATTGTGGTTCAGCGTCTACGCAAACGACACTGTAATATGGCTTTATTTGTCAACCCTTGGAGAAGTTTGACTGAGTCGGTATGCTAGCGGTTAGCATTAGCTTACCCATATGACCCCTGACCATTACTGGACAAAGTGACCGTGACATCACCGACTGGTTTCTGAAGGGCCATTTTGAGGCCAATCAGGTTGTAATTTCCTGGATGACATTTTGGAGTAAAAATAGGATGTAAGTATTTTTAGATGAATGGTGCCAGAGCTACTTTAAGTTACTTCCACATCGGCCTCACTGAACAGCCCAGGTCACTGCCCACTGCCCTTGGCATACGACGCTCTGTAGCTCTGCCGCATTTTGTCCAAATATGGTTACATCCTGTTTTTGGCCACAAAATGTCATCCAGGAAGTGACAACCCAATCAGCCTCAAAACAGCCATTCACAAACCACTGGGTGTGGTCGTGGTAACGTTCTGATTTGTTTTTTTTTTTGGGGGGGGGTGGCTTTAGACATACACAGTGAAGAGAGATGGGAAGGATAGGAAGGAGAGTGTAGGCAGCGACATGCAGCAAAGGGCATGTGAGCTGCTGAGGTGCCCCTTTGTTGCATCTTTTACATTGTTTTGGTCTTTATGTCTTTTACATTTTTATTTATCTTCTTTTTTACGTTGTTTTGGAATCTTTTACTTTTGTCTGTGTTAGTCTTTTTACTTCTTTGTGAATGTTTTTCATCTTTTTCTGTCTTACACCATCTGGATCTTTGTGCATCTTGTATATGGTTTTTATCTTATTGCATTTTTTCCTAAACATTTTATGGGCAAATGACAGTCTGGTTTTCTCAACTGTCATTCAGGACCAAAATTCTACCTTTTAAATTCAAATAAAATAATGATTTGACATTTACTTAGAACAGGATCAATTGATACATCTTGAATTAAAATCACCGTTCTATCTTTAAACTTAGTAAAATAACATTTATCCTGAGTACCGTATCCCCCTGGATGCCACAGATCCGATGAATGAATGAAGGACAGACTAAAAAGAGGTTAATTTATCTCCGAGGATGTGACTCAGAAACAAGGTCACATGGATGGTTACGTAACCAGGAAGCAGGTGCTGGATGAAAACACAGATCCAGTCGTGCAATGTGTCTATGTGGCACCGAGACACAGTATTTACTCATGAATGGATGTGGAAAACAGATTGGATGTGAAGCCAAGTCCATCGGGCTCATCTATAATGGATGGCGGGACTGACCGCGGCACATGGCGTGAAGGACACGTCTCCAGGGACAGAAGACGTGATGGTTTAAAAAAAGGGGAAACCCTTGGTGGAAACTGAAGGACAAAAGTGAGATGGATGGAGAGCACAAACAGAGTTGGTGTGCCGCTTCATTTCATGTGTGATTACCCATGATGACTCGGGGCTGAGAAGGAGGGGGGCAGTGCAAAAGATGGATAGAGCACGGTGATGGGGCAAGGGAAGACAGACAGGGTGGAGACAGTGAACGTCTACACACAAACCAAATCACCCATGTGCACAGATTGGTACTGTAGTGAGAAAATAAGAATACAGCAAACTCAAAGCATCCATGATATTTCAATGATATGAGTTGTTGAAGGGTCCATTCACACCAAGCACTATAACTGTAACAATGACTATATGTACCACATTTCCTCAAACAAAAGCTGGTGTTCAATTAGAAGCAGGGAGCATGTTCAATATGCAAATTAACCCTTGCTTAAGTGCCCCTTCCACTTAATTTTACTATGACGGCTAAACGTTGGCATTCAGCTGCACCCATCAGGTAACTTCAATTCAGTCGAACCCAGCTGGATTCGTATAATCCAAGTCCAAGTCATAATCCAACTACAGTTGCTAGCTCTGTAGTCGCTACTGCTGTGACCATTTTCAACTCGGTGAGTGAGTGCATGAGCTAATGCACTGATGAGGTAGTAAGCTGTGTTGACTGGCAGGTTACCTTTCCAAACATGTTCCACGGGCGACCACCTAGTTTGCCTGTATCATCAACTGGACCTTTAACAACTGTGCCTGATGAGGGATCACAGACTACATGATCTGTCGAACCACCTGAAGCCAACTGGATGCATCAACACTCTTGCAAAAATGACCATGTCTATGTGTTCAGTTGAAAGGGTTAACAAATGGATGACAAGCGGTTACCTTTTACTGTTTGCACAGCCATCTGCTCCCGAGAAATCCAAGAAGAAAAAACGGTCAGTGTTGTGTTTGTATTCCCACTACTTCCTGTTGTCTTTGTCTTCTGACACTATTTACTAATCTACTCTTTTTCACTCCTTTTGGCAACACATGTTTGAAGTTGGGTCGGTAATCAATACCCGCTACCATTTTACATCCAGAGTCGGCTCAAAAAATTCTAACATGTTTGAGTGACTGCGACTGAGGTTGGTTTGGGTCGGTTACCCCACACACCAACAAATTTCTGGGCCAACTCGCCATGTAGACTGTTCCTGACATGTGCTGAATGGTGCAGACTCTGAACAACTGTGTGAATTGTAATCAAAGTTGGGAAGACATTCTTGTAGAGTGTCCCTTACGTTGTGAATGGACGATGTAACAACGAAGCCTCTGGCTCAGCATGCCTGTCAATCACAGGACTTACACTATGTCCTTAATTATGCACATATATTGGGGCGTGGATCATCTAAGCAGGTGGATTACACAAAAAAGTCAACATCTTAATTTGGAGAAAATGTGTTTTTGTTGAATACCTGTGGCTGAGGTCTTCCTTTTCTGAATCATTTCTGAATACAGTAGTATCCGTCATATGAGTGCATCATCATAAGACTTTTTCATGACACAAGTAAGACGTCGGGCAAAATTTTGCACCAGCTCACGAGTGAAACCCCAGGTTCTGAGTAAAATAGGTCCCTAGAGCGTGCGCACTCCACGGTGCTCACAACCGGCTGCTCACGGCCAGCTATATTGTGCTTCAAATTTGTGCCTTTATTTGCCTGAAATAGTGCTTTGTTTTGTGTTTTTTCATCATGGGACCTAAAACATGAGTTGGCAAAAGAAAACAGTCAAAGTGCTTCCACCAGGCGGCTAGTTCTGATCGGAAGAGTTTGTTAAGCGTCCTCAACAACGGATTTCACTTCCTCAACAAGTGTTTAACTGTGACGAGACAGGACTTTTCTGGAAGAAAATGCCATGGAGGACGTCCATCACTGCTGAGGAGAAGAAACTAGTCCCTGTACGTCCTCCTTTGCCTGCAGCCGTCTCTGCGTCCACAGTAAATCATCTATAAATCATTTTTAGAACTAGTTTCATGCATTCCTTTTCAGATAATTAACTTCCTTTTAAAATAATAATAATGAATAAATGTGCACATACGGATGTGTTTACATACTGTACATGGGAGTCTTTGTGGGTCTTGGAACGGATTAATTGGTTTTACATGTATTCCTATGGAAAAAACGGTCCCGTCTCTGGACTTTTTCATGACACGACCATGACGCCGGAACGGATTAAACTCATATAATGAGGTACCACTGTGTCTGACTTTTTGACTTCAGAAAAGGGAAAAAAAGGACATATCTTCAAAATTTTAGGGATATCTGATGGAATTTTATATTTCATATTGACCCCGTTTATTCAGTATTTCATTTTACCCTAATCGTTGTTAGTTAGGCTTGACTGGACCATGGCTATTTTAGACTGGGGCTTGACACAAGGTCAGTTAAGAATCTTAAGTGACGTTCACTTTTATTATTTTAACTCTCAACAACCTAGATGATGGCATACTCAAAAAGCATCCAAATTATCATTAGTTTGAATTTTACCACTTTAACTATCAAAATAAATATGGAAGGCACCTCAAAATAAAGTTTTGAAGGGTTAATACATTCAGCAGTATAACTGCTAGTTTAGTGATCTGTAGTGTGTCTGTAGGTGATATTTTGCCAAAACTGTCAATGTGCAGAAAATTATATCAAAAGAGGAAGTTTACATTTAAACAATAAAAGTCCATTTAAGCAAGTAGTGTTTTTATTCCACTCAGACATAAGGGGGCTTCTATTTTGTAGCCAAAGCAAATGCCAGATTGTAACTTGAAGTACCTTGACTTCGTAAATATAAACCCATTTATAACAACGTTCTGACGTAAATCCAATCATTTCTATTTATTGCCTGCTTAGTGTCAAAATGATATGGCGGCATGAAATGCAATATGTTTTTTTTCAGAAATGGATCCACGCTACGAGGTTGTTTTATTTTATGCCATGTACTGTAATTCAGTCAGGTCGAATGTGTTGCTGCGATGCATTTCTATTCTTCTGTTGCCACGTGAACGGGATAAACACGGTGCCAACGAGTAGGACAGAACACAAACACAGAGCGATTCCAACCTGAACTGAAGACATGACGAGTGAGAGGCTGAGGCTGGAAACGACAGGATGGACTTCAGCACCACGGACAGCGCCCACAGCTCCAGTATCACACCTTGCGTTTCTCCGTCTCACATTAAGCCACAACGACTGTAACATATTTTACATCATGATGTATGATGATGATTTATCAAGTTATTTTTTTCGTTGCTCTCTGTAATTGATATCGCAGATTTTGTTCATTAGAAATCAGAAAAAAATGCACCGTTGTGTTTTTGCAACTTTTGTGTTACATTCGGTTCTTTTGCTTCTTTTACATCACTTTCAACTTTATTTTTGTCTTTTTGAATCATTTATGTTTTTTTTTCTTTTCTGCATCTTTCATGTCGTTTTTGTCTCTTTACACCTGTTTGGATCCTTCATGTTGGCTTTGTCTGTAGTTGTAGTTTAGCCTTTTTCACACTGGTTTCATCTTTTTGGATTGTTTACACAGTTTTGATCTTTTACATCCTTTTTTGTCTTTTGGCTTCTTTGGTTTTTATCATGCTGCGTTGTCTTTTTGCATTGTTTACGTCGTTTTCAACTTAAGTCTTTTCCGTCATTTTTGTGCCTTTTGCTTTTATCGTGCTGCATCATCTTTTTTGCGTCATTCATGTCAGTTTTGTCTTGTTACACAATATTGACTTTGGTTGAATATGTTTATATCACATCGAATCATCTATTCTGCATCTTTTACATTTTTATGTTATATTTTTGTCTTTTTTTACATTGTTTATATTATATTTTTGTCTTTTTTTTACATTGTTTATGTTATATTTTTGTCTTTTTTTACATGTTATGTTTTTATTGTATTGTCTTTTATAAATGTACATGGTTAACACTGTTTCCAGTTTTTTGCACCGTTTTCATTTTTTGTGTCTTTACAGTGTTTTTGGGGACATTATGAATCTGTCATCCATGACCTGGATGAGTGAGAATCGTCACAGACCTCCTGTTGTTTTCTTTGTTTACACCATTTTTATATTTTTCTATCTTTTACGTCATTTTTGTCTTTTTGCATCTTAGGATGACATTGTGTTCTGTCATCTATTTTAATGTAATTTTTGTGGTGTTTAAGTCTTTTATGTAATTTTTGTCTTTTTGTGTCTTTTACACCATTTTCATCTTTCTGCATCTTTCCCCTCGTTTTGTAATTTGCCATTCTCATCCTTTCGTCTAAATCATTTTCGTCTTTTTTCATATTTTACATCCTTTTTATCCTGTCGAATCTTTTACATCATTTTTATCTTTTTGCATCATTTTTCTTTTTACCACTTGCAGAGACTGCATACGTCTTTCACACCATTTTCACCTCTTTGCATCTTTCCTGTTTTTTTGTATATTTTTGCATCTTTGACCCCATTCTCATCTTTTTACATATCTTGTGTGCCTTGTGTTGTTTTTATATTTCTGCACCTTGTATACTTTTATCATGGAGCATCATATTTTTGAGTGTTTCATGGCATTTTCCTCTTTCTGTATCTTTTCTGTTGTTTTTATCTTTTATGACATTTTTCATCTTGTTTAATCATTTACTGTTGTTTTTGACTTTTGGATCATTTACGTTTCCATAAAGTTGCATCATTTGCATCTTGTTCTATTTGTGTCTTTTTACGTTCTTTGCAATTTTGCATCTCTTATGTCATTTTGATTCTGTTTTCTTTTCTGTCATGTTTGTCTTTTCATGTCTTTTACATCATTTTAATCTTTCTGCATTGGTTTCATCTTGTTGAGTGACACAACCAGCAGGAAAGAAATAATCATTTGTTTTTATCAACTTTCACCCAGACCCCAAAAAAATCAGCCTTTAATGTTCAACAAACATAACAATTTACGATCTTATGTCATCTTATGTCAGTTCATTTGTGCTTATTTTTAATATATATATTTTGTTTTTATTCAATTTGTACTTATTGTGTTCCTCTCATGTTCAGTTTGGTTCATTTTATTGCTTATTTTGTTTATTTTTACTTCCATTTTGTATATTTTATTTCTTATTTACTGGTAGTTCATTTATTTTCTTTTTGCTGCATATTTTCAATTAATTTTTTCTTATTTTTTACTACATATTTATTGCTTATGTTCAATTTGTGCTTGTGTTCCTTTCATGCTCAGTTTGGTTCATTTTATTACTTATTTTGTTTATTTTTACTTAAATTTTTTGCATTGTATTGCTTATATTGTTCATTTATGTTCCTTTTTGCTTCATATTTTAAGTTCATATTTGTTTATTTTAATGTATATTTTTGTTTTTGTTCAATTTTTGCTTATTTTGTTCCTTTCATGCTCAGTTTGGTTCATTTTATTGCTTGCTTAGTTAGTTTTTGTTCATTTTGCTGCATATTTTAAGCTCAATTTTGCTTAGTTTTTATATATATTTTTTGTTTTTTGGTCATGTTATTGCTTATTTTGTTCATTTTGCTGCAGATTTTGTTCATTTTTATTTTTGTCATTATTATTTTTGAATGTATTTGTCTGTATGATGTAACTCATTTTTTGGTTCAATTTTGTTGCTAATTTGGTTCATATTATTATCATGTTAAGTCACATTAAACAGGCATGTTAAAGGCTTTATGAATAGAGTTCTGATAATTTTTTTTGTACATTTTGGCATCATATACATATTTTTTAAGTCTTTTTGTATAATTTTTGTCAGATTCCATCTCACGCTAACTTTTTAAATCCACAAATATTCATCTGGTTTCCTTAACTTTCTCTCACAAATTCGCCTCTCAGCTTGAATACGTAATGATTTAACATTTAACGTGCACATTGACTAATATGATGGGAACATTTTTGAGCGTATCGCCTGCAGCTCAGGATGAGAGAGAACTGGCTTAAAATGACGCACAGCAGCAGCAGAAGCTTCTTGTTTTTCTTCGTGTCAACCCTCCCCAGGGAGGAGAGAAGAGGGGGGAGAGGAGGAGGACGAAGAGGAGGAGGAGGGGGTTGAATGAAGGTAACACTCACCTGCTGTTTTTGCGCGGCAGTGGCAAATCCTTCTGGAAGAAACACAAAGAAAGAAGAAACACAAAGAGATCAGGAAGGGAAAAAATGAAAGTGACAACCGTCCTGTATGTGGACGAGTTACGAAGAGGCAAACATCAAAACAGCTCACTTTGTCCTGTCGACACCTTTACAGAAAAACACTCACCGGCCACGTTACTGGGTGCACGACTCACGAATCACATAATCATCTAATATGTAACGAACGGGTCACATGGCGGCGATTTAGACGAGCTGCTGAAGTTTAAACGGAGCATGAGAATGTGGGAGGGTCTGAATCGCAGCTCGTTGTCAAGGTCACCCGGGGTCAGATCCCGACACACAATACACACACTTTTCTATTGACAAATTGTCAGGAACACGGTCCAGTGACTCGTGGGGGGGGGGGGGGATTTTTTTTAAAAACAC
>JAQQAE010009307.1:0-14680 GCA_029823295.1 Pseudamia nigra
GGCCTTTCATTGTTGCCAGCCTGTGCAATAATCATGCTGTCTAATCAGCATCTTGATATGTCACACATGTGAGGTGGATGGATTATCTCGGCAAAGGAGAAGTGCTCACTAACACAGATTTAGACCAATTTGTGAACAATATTTGAGAGAAATGGACCTTTTGTGTACATAGAAAAAGTCTTCGATCTTTGAGTTCAGCTCATGAAAAATAGGAGCAAAAACAAAAGTGCTGTGTTTATATTTTTGTTTAGTGTATAAACATATATTGTATGTGAAATGTCTACTTCCTATTGAACCTTTTTTGTTTTTGGTGTGGTTCTAAATATTTTAAGTCTTTTTCAGACATACTTTTTTGTTATATTTTTTCATATATTTCCTATTTTGTATGTTAATTAGTGAAGCTGATGGGACAAATCTGGACATCAGTCAGCAAAGTAATCAAATGCAATAACTTACATTACTGTGATGAAGTTATTAAAATAATTACATTACCTATTACTTTTTAGACTAATTAATCTGTAATATTCCCACAGGTGGCGAAAATACACATTTTTTACTCAAGTAAAACTATACTTGTTTACAAAATACTTTGGATAAGTTTTGAACCATTGATTTCATCTTCTTTTCTCAAGTGAAACAAGCCCTCAAATTTTCTCAAAGAGTAAAATGTATTTCTACACTTCTACCAGCTGTTTCTGTGTAGAAGTAACTCTACCTCACATCATATATGACGACATTAATTGTCTTGGTCTTAAAGATCCCAGTTAGACAACACTAATATTGTCAAATCCCTGTTTTGTTTTCTTGTGTTTTTTTACATTCATATGAGACCTACTCATTTCTTATGACATGGAAATAACAATAACACATATGGTCTTTTCTCTGTGTCATTGTTCTTTCCATGCTGTTTGAAAATGTTCTTGAAATATTGACAAAGATAACAATCCCATTTAAAACAAAGTAACAGACTTGTATATACAATTATGTTAATATGTTTAGGGACAATGTTCCCAGACAAATAAATAATCAAAGTGTATTTAACAGTACAAGCTGCTACAGTAACAGTAAAAGTATTTTTATTTTATTGCTCATTACATTTCAGTTGTGACCTTCTTAACCCTGTGACTGACACATCCTCACTGATCATGAATGTGACTACTTTATTTTCCACACAAACTCGCATCTTCCCCTGTCTTTCATAGGACCCTACCGATGTAAAGAGTCACACCATCATCAAGCCAAAAATGTTCAAGCACAAGAGTTTTCTGAGTTGCTGCCCCCCCTTCAGTCGATGCATGTTCATCTCCGTTCTGCTGGTTCTGTTGCCGGGAGTCATTCACTTCACTCAGGGCAGCGACGGCCATGACGGCGCTGGCAGCTCACCAGGAAACTGTTCTGCTGAAGATAACTGCTCTGACGGGGTGGTGCTGCCCATGTGGAACCCCCAAAACCCCGCAGTGGGCGACAAGGTGGCACGGGCCATTGTTTACTTTGCAGCTCTCATATACATGTTTCTGGGTATGTCCATAATTGCCGACCGCTTCATGTCCTCTATTGAGGTAATCACCTCTCAGGAGAAGGAGATCACCATCAAGAAACCCAACGGTGAGACGACAACGACCACGGTGCGTATCTGGAATGAGACTGTGTCTAATCTGACTCTGATGGCACTGGGCTCATCAGCTCCAGAGATTCTTCTTTCTGTCATTGAGGTGGTTGGACATGACTTTGATGCTGGTGCTCTAGGTCCCAGTACTATTGTAGGCAGTGCTGCATTCAACATGTTCATTATCATTGCTATTTGTGTCTACGTGGTTCCAGAAAATGAAACCCGCAAGATAAAGCACCTGCGGGTGTTTTTTGTTACTGCCGCCTGGAGTATTTTTGCTTACATCTGGTTGTATCTCATCCTCTCTGTATTTTCCCCTGGAGAGGTTCATGTCTGGGAGGCAGTCCTCACCTTCCTCTTCTTTCCCCTCTGTGTGCTGCAAGCCTGGATTGCAGACAGACGCCTGCTCTTCTACAAGTACGTAAACAAGCGCTATCGTGCTGACAAGAGCCGTGGTATCATCATTGAGTCAGAAGGAGATGCCATGTTCACCAAAATGGACTTGGAGATGGACGGCCAGGGTGTCAACTCTCACACCCACCCCAAAGAAGCTTTGGATGGGATGTTGGAAGGCGTGGAGGAAGGAGGAGGGATGAGCCCAGAGCAAGACCAGGAAGAGGAAGCCCGACGTGAGATGGCTCGCACTCTGAAAGAGTTAAAACAGAGGCACCCAGAGAAGGACATGGAGCAGCTGATTGAAATGGCCAACTACCAAGTGTTAGTGCAGCAGCAGAAGAGCAGGGCCTTCTACCGCATTCAAGCCACACGCATGATGATCGGAGCTGGGAACATCTTAAAAAAGCATGCCGCTGACCAGGCCAGGAAGGTGGTGAGCTGTCATGAGGCCAGTGGTCAAGAGGAGGACCCCAACACCATCTACCTGCAGTTTGACCCCTCCCACTACCAGTGCTTTGAGAACTGTGGCTCACTGAAGCTGTCAGTGAGTCGGCATGGAGGGGAAGGCGGCTGCACTGTCAAGGTACAAGCCCGTCCACCACAAATACAGTACTACAGAAAAGCTGTGCAGAACAGCAGAACGTTTTAAAATATACATATAGATGTAGTATGTACAGTAGAAAAGCACAAAGACGGTATATTTTTTGTATATTTTGTAATTTTTTGTGTATTACATATTAGATGCATAATAGTAGCACCACTCTGATCCAAAAATCCAAAAAGGATTAAATGATGGCTCAGACCTGTCAAACAAAGTGCCTTTGCCCTTATTATGTGCAAATATTGTCGTTTGGATAATCTAAATGAACAAGTTATATCAAAGTTCACTCTGGCACAGTGTTCACAGAGGTGGAAATAAACAAGAGCCCTGTAAACATGTTTATTCTGCTTTAAAATTGGGTATTTTAACATAGGACTCAATGGCGTTTGTGTCACTTTTGGAGCCAGCCCATAGCGAACACTAAGGGGACTGCAGTTTTTGACACTGACACGGTAGTTGCCAAAACTATCAAATGCTATGATTATACTGGCTCTCATGAGAACTGAAACTACAGATTTACGAGACCTCAGACAGAGTTTGATGCTCTTGGTGACTGTACATTCAAAGTTCTTGACATTTTTCAGACTGAGTGACCTTCATTTTTTTAAAGTAATATTAGACTTTATTTTCTCTTTATTTTTGTAGAGTGTTTCTTGTCACAATATAGATTTGTACAGTAGTTGTAGTAGCACTAATAGGGATATTTCGCTGTATCCACCCTTTGCACAAGACAACTGATGGCACATTAGCTAGTTAAACATTAACTAAACATGTCTACTTTGGACAATCTAAAATATAAAACATGTTTTGATTTGTTTAAACCTTTTTGTTCGTGGCATAATTCCATACGTGTTCTTTCACAGTTTGGATGTCTTCAGTATTAATGAACAATGTTGAACATAATAAAAATAAAGAAAAAACACTGAAGGAGAAGGTGTGTCCAACCTTGGTAGTGTATATGATCACATATTAGCAGTGTTGCCAACTAAGCAACTTTGTTGCTATATTTAATAGAATAGAATACAATAGAATAGAATAAACTTTATTTATCTCTTATGAGAAATTCATGAGCTTTCAGACCCCTCTAACGACTGTTTTTCAAAAAAGTGACTAGCGACAAATCCAGAGACTTTTTTCCGGTGTCATTCTTACTCTTCTCAAGAAGAAGCCATGGATCCAAAGGATCTCACAGGTGGCCCGGTCCTCTTGCAGCAGTCCCTCCCAGCTGTAGTCAGGGCAGGAGAGGTGAACATCTCCTCTTCTAGACGGCACATCAATCGTGCATGCACAAAGCCGCCACTGTTGTCTAATGTAAATGATTGCAATAAAATACTGGTAAAAATCACCGTTTGGCCCACACAGCTTCAGTCACTTCCTCAACTCGTCTACTGTGTGTGTGTGTGTGTGTGTCCCTCTGTGACATGAGCTAAACATGTACTGTAGATGGTTAGCTCATCATGTCCAGTCTCAAGTGTACACACAAAAAACCAAAAAACAGAGAGGAGAGGGAATCAAACCATGATTTCAAAGCCTGGTTGAAGTTGTGTAAGGCTGATTTCTGTTTAATTGTATAATATTTCAGTTATGCAAATTAAGTGATGTCATACTGACTTTTAGGACAGCCAATAGCGACTTTCTTTATTGAGGAGTTGGCAACATTGCACATTAGCACTGTCAGAGTAATAGAACTGAATGTATTAGTGCTGAAATAATTTATATTTTTATTGAAAGCATAAACTGCTACTACTGGTCAAAATTATTTTAACACTAATAGTTATTCTAATCTAGTTATTGAACAACATTTGTATCAACAGAAAGTAAACACGTACATCTATTGCCATATTTTTTCACATACTGTACAAATACAACAACAACAAATAGAGATACAGATATAAACACTTGGCTCTGCTATGTTAAAAATATTGTAGACATTCCAGGCTCAATTGTAGCTGCTTTGGGTATAACATTATTAATAATTCATCAGTTTGTAATAACTGCAGCTGAATATCTAATACAGTCTGTTCTTTCTTTGTGCCTCACAGGTGGACTACCGCACAGAGGATGGGACCGCCAATGCCGGGTCAGACTATGAGTTTGCAGAGGGGACTTTGGTCTTCAAACCTGGGGAGACCACCAAGGAGTTCACTGTGGGAGTAATAGATGATGACATCTTTGAAGAAGATGAGCACTTCTACGTTCGCCTCAGTAACCCTCGCATTGTGCACAGAGCTGAAGTGTCCCTGTTGGAGCCCAGTTCCATCACCTCCAGTAACAGCATGGTGGGCATCTCCTCCCACATCCCCCCAAAAGCTGCCCTGGGGAAGGCTCACACGGCCACAGTCACTATCTACGATGATGATCACGCTGGCATCTTCACGTTCGAGAGCAACTCCACACGGGTCAGTGAGAGCATTGGGAACATGCAGGTGAAGGTACACCGGACGTCTGGCGCCAGGGGGAAAGTGGCAGTGCCCTTCCACACCGTCGAAGGCACCGCCAAGGCCGGCGAGGACTACGAGGAGGTGTCGGGGAAGCTGGAGTTTCAGAATGATGAGACCATGTGAGTGCCTGAGCAGATAGTTATTGTTCTGTCTCATGAATTATATATCATAGATCCACATCGCCTTTCACAAAATGACCCAAAGTGGACCCCTTTCTATCAGGTCACCAATGTGTTCATTTGTTTATCATAGCTTTACGATTTGGTTGAGTTTTGTTCATTTCCTTGATTATTTTCTTGATTTTTCCTTTTATTTTTGCTCATTTACAAGATATTTTGTTAATTTTTCTGATTATTTTCTTGATTTTTCTTATTGTTTTTGCTCCTTTTGTAGATATTTTGAGTATTTTGTATATATTTTCATCAATTTCTTCATTTTTTTGGATATTTTGCTCATTTTCTGTTTTTATTTTTGCTATTTTTGTCAGTTGTCAATTTTTGTTAATTTCCTTATTGTGTTGATTTCTGCTCATTTTTCTTACTACATTGCTGTTTTTGTTTTTTTAAATGTTCATTATTGAGGTTATTGCCTCGAATTTTAAATTCATTGTTCTATATTTTTGTTCATTTTGTGTATTATCTGCCCCTTTTCTTGACTATTTTCTTCATATCTGTTCATTTTGTGGATATTTTGTTTATTTCCTTGACTTTTCACCAGTGTTTTGTTTAGCATTTTTCGTCTTAACTATTTTGTTCATTTTGTGGATGTTTTGCTTTTTTTCTTTGTTATTTTGTTAATTTAACCCATTTTAACTGATTTTATTAATCTAGTAAACACTTTTCGTCATGATTTTGTTTACATTGATTCATTTTTGTCATCATTCTGTTAATTTGTTAAGTTTGTCATCATTTTATTCATCTTGCCCACTGGCATTCACAACAGTGAATCAAAATGCACAAATTACTGTAGGTTCAATGTTCATTTTTATATGAGTCATTATCTTTTACATTGAAACAGTACAAACACTAACCTGCAATAGTATGTGATGATGAACTACAGTAGATTTGCTCAAAGCCTGCATTAGTAGATTAAATGCCCCTGATAAGTAACTGCATACTGTCTGTTCTGGTAAACGTTAAAAGGCCTCATCATAGATACATATTCAGAGAAGTTTCAGTGTTTCAAAGGATAATGTGGGAGGATCAGAGGATATAATTGTGAGGTAGATAATGAAGCATTGTGGCTGGTGTGAGAGAAGAATCGCTCTATGAAGCCATTCAGCATTAACATCCAGTCCTGTGGGATCGCTGCGGAGGTTATGTACGAGTTAATTGCAATGCAGAGAAAAGAAAACGGGCGTATAAGGGCGACAAAGGGGACAAATGAAAATCAGACAGGTATCTTTAAAACAGGGAGGATAAAACGTGCCTATGTAGAAATGATGACACTCCTCTGATGATTACTTCAACAAAAAAACTCATGGATGCTGAAAAAAAGAGCAGAGAGAAAAGATGCAGAGAGCAGCGGAAGTGTGAAGCAACTGTGAACGTCTGAAACATGATCACACGCTGATAGTAACGAGCAAGGGCAAAGGCTTCTTCTAAATGTTTGTGTGCTGGAGGATTGTTAATGCAGTCGAAGTGATCAAGAAAATCTATTAAAATGAAGAAATGAATCAATACAATGAACAAGAAATTGGAAAAAAAAGTTAATGGAACAATCAAGACAAGGAAGAAAAATAAATAGGATGTTCAAAAAATGAACAAAATAATCAAGAAAGTTAACAAAAGTTAATGAACTAATAAAGAAAATTAACAGTAATAAAGACAATATACAAGAAGATGAAGACAATAAACAAAATGAACTGAAATTAATAATGTGTAAAATGAGCAAAATAATCTTAAAAAGAGCAAAAATTAAGAAAATGATCAATAAAAAGAACACAAATGAACAAAATAATGAAGAAAATAAACAGATATAAGTAAAACTGAACAGAATATTCACTAAAATGAACAACAACCAATAAAATAACTGAGAAATCAAACAGAATAATCAGGAAAATTAACAATTTAAGCAACAAAAGGGGCAAAAAACAACATGATAAAAATAATCAAGAACATCAACAAAACTGATTCAAGATCTTTTTTTTCAAGAAGCGATACAAAAATAAAGAACATTATCAAGAAAAGGAAGAAAATAAATACAAAAATAAACAAAATGAGCAGGAATGAAGAAAATGGTCAAAAACCTAACTAAAATATGAACATAACTGTCAAAAATCTACTAGTATTTGAGAACATTAACAAACATTAACAAAATAAACAAAAGTAAAAAGGAAAATAAATAATGAATTATGGCAAAAATGAATAAAACAGGCAATACAAGGAGAAAATGAATAAAATCCTAAGGAAAGTGAGCAAAATAAACAAAATAAGCAATGAAATCAACAGGACTAAATAAACATAAGAGAGACAAAATTAAAAATATTAACAAAATTATCAATGAACAAAAATTTCTGCAAAATAAACAGAAATTAATAAAAATGAACACAATATTCAAGAAAATTAATAGAAACTAATACATATAAATGCACAAAAAACAGCAAAACAAACAGAAATGAACAAAAATTACCAAGAAACTCAGCAGAAATAATGCAGCTGTGTCCAAAAGTCTAGAAAATAAACAAAATACGCAACAAAAGGAGAAAAAAAAAACAACATAAAAAGAATCAGAACAAAATGCTTTCGTATGTTTAGCATTTCATTTACTCATTTTGTATATTTTTTGTATTTTGAAAATTTAATGAAATTCTGCTCTCATTCAGGTTATTTTCTCGATAATTTTGTTCATTTTTATTGATTTTTGTGATTATTTATATATATATGTGTATATCTTCTTTTTTGTTATTATGTTGCTCAATATAAACAGTATTGTTGCTCATTTCGTGGATTATTTCATTCTGTTCTGAATTTATTTTCTGTTGCCTTCATAAATGTATGCAGTAACGACATAAACTGATGCATTAAGAATTTGCTGGAAACACAATGAAACATCCAGCCCAGACATGCCACTAGAACACCTCCCCGGTCTTGCAGCAAATGAAAAGACAAGTGCAATTAACCATAAAATGAATGATGGGGAGTAGAACGTGTCAGATGAAGCGTCTTTGTGCAGAGGATTCAGGCTGGTGTGTAGGTGTATTGTGTAGGTCTGCTGTGTGGGTGGAGGCAGGTGAAATCATCGTGTCATAGAAATGCAGAGCTGTTTTTTTTCCCCTTTCTCACAAGTGAAATTCAAACATATTTATCCCCATGTTTGCTTCTGCCTCCTCGCTCTTATGCGTTTGTGTGCTTGCATTTTTAAAATCTTGTCTTAAACCACCTCAAACCCACATAAAACAAAATCTGCCTCCAAAGGGAAACTGGAAAGAGCTGCTTGAGCATCTAGAGCAATTAAAGTGAGTGTGGAGAGGTTAAAGGAGTCCCAAATGTTCTCATCAGCGCAGCCGAATGCAGAGGCTGCACTTAATGACACAATAGTGCACAATTCCATGCGATGAGATGAGCAGAAACTGTTTATATCTGCAGGTGAACAGGAGAGTGAGTGTCAGACAGGACTGGGAGATAAAGTGATAATTATTCATATTATGATATATACATTACCAGTTCTTATTCTGTGGTTTGACTTTATTTTTCTTGTTCTCAACATTGTACGTTAATACTAAAGATACTGGAATGATGACTGAACAAATATGTAACTAAAAATCACTCAGAGTACAGACTTCCAACAAGGCAGCTCAGTTTCTCTTCATAGTGAAAACCTACCCTTATCATAATGAGCCTATACTCATTTCCCCCATAATGTTATTGCAACCAAAAGTAAGATTCTTACATTTGACCATCATTTTTGGATTCTTTGGTTTTCTTCTGGATCTAGCTCCATAAATGTTGAAGATAAGTTAAATCCGTGGTCGTATTCCTGAGTCAGCAGACTTTACACTACAATGTGGTGTCAGTTTTGTGTCTATAGCTTTATTTACTACCTTACAGTAGCTATTTTTCCTCAACCCCTGTAAGTATAAGCATTCTGGATCATTATATCCAGAATATTGCCCATATGTGGATCAGACTTAGGGGTTTAATAGAATCTATTGTGGTGCTTTTTAGAGATAGACAGATGTGGTTTTTTTCAGGGCTGATTTCAATTTCGATTACAGTGGTCCCTCGCTATATCGCGGTTCACCTTCCGCGGACTCGCTGTTTCGCAGATTTTTTTGGGTGCAATTTTCATGTATTTTTTATACAGCATATGAACGCGCATTGTGTTCTGTGTCCTGGTTGGCTAAAGGAGAACCCGCACATTGTGTTCTGCATCCTGATTGACTAAGGCCATTGTCAGTCATCTCCTCCATGTTGTGTCTCCTGTGCAATGCAGAGTGCGTTCAGCTTCGCCGGACATGTACCGGTGTTCGATCGCGGCCTCTGAAGTACTGTATGTTTGCGGATTTTCCCTCCGACGATGTCCGCAGTGTCGACGAGGGCCTTCATTGGCTACACTGCTGCGGACCGGCGCCGGCGGGGGGGAGAAGGGGGCTGTGACGCGTGGGTCACTGTTGGTGGTTTCTTGTGTGTCCAGCTTCGTAGGTTGATCGTTGAAATTGAATTTGTTGTTTCTGGAGGCCATCGTGTTTGTTTTTTTGTTTCTCAAACAAATATACTACTGTATCTACTTCGCGGATTTCGCCTATCGCAGGTTATTTTTAGAACGTAACCCTCGCGATAAACGAGGGACCACTGTCTTGTCAAGGAGGCCGATAACCGATATTTGGAGCCAATATTCATTTGCAGTAAAAGTGAGATTATTGGCGTGAAAATTTTGGATAATACAAACTCCAACACTTAACTTCGTTTAAATGCCTTTAAGCATATGTTTATTAGACAATTTTTCAGATTTACAACATGTAAAAGGTTTTTTAAAATTCTAATAAAAAGTGCAGGGAGCTCCCATGCTCAGCAGCATGTCTTGTAAGGTTAAATGAAAACTCAAACAAATTAATAGCTCTCTAAGGTTTAGACAGTAATGCTTAATTTATTACAGTATTTGGGAGCCGGTAGTTGATTTTATTAGGTAAATGTTATATTTTAACGTAACGTAGTACCGTAGAAGTCTGAGTTGTAGAGGACTAGATGTCTATTACAGTTTTGGGAGAATCCGCTGCCTTAACTTATCTTCGAAACATACTGTACTGTATATCTGCTCTCTGGTGTTTCTCCACTCGGTAAAACTTTCCCTGCTCTAAGCTGTGTGTGTAAGTGCTGTGCATGCACAGCTTTGACTGCTGATTGGCTGTTTCCTGTGTTCTGAACGTGTTCAGATAGTGCTGTCAGTGGAACAATGGTGGAGAGAGAGTACTGACTGCAGACAGAGGTGTGGCTGCATCAGAGCCAAAATAACCCAGTTACAAATTGATCTCTTATTGGCAAATGCTGAAATGCATCAAAATGTATATCAGCATCGATATATCAAATATCGGCATTGATTATTGGATAATCAGTCTATCCATAGTGTTTTTCTATGTTTTTTGGCTAAATTTTCCAGGTTTTATTTGTAGCGTTACAAAAACAAATGTTGAATTCAGCCCTATTTCACAATGGTGAAGAATCCTTTAAAATCTTGTGGATCCAGACAATGATCCAGAACATTCCCCGAATCTTACGTTCCTTTTATCATTTCCAAGTGATTCTGAAATTTTCATCAAAATACATTGATAACTATTTGAGTAATATTACTAACTAACAGACAAACAAAACATAACCCATGTAGTCAACAAAAGCATGTCAAATAATCCAGAGTCTGTTACTGTACGTATATTTTTGATTGATTGAGTAGTCACGTTTTGCTTTGGTGACAGCTTTGCACAGTCTGGGCATTCTCCAATCAGCTGAATTATGTAATATATTATTATTATTATCATTATTATTATTATTGTTATTGTTATAGATTGGATTTATATAGCGTTTTTAAGACACCCAAAGTGCTTTACACTTAATCCATTATTCACTCATTCCACAATCACACACTGGTGATGGAAAGCTACATCTGGCTGCCAATCCACGCCAACAGCCTCTCCAACCACCAGCAAACATTAATTCACATTCAGTGTTTTGTATAAGGACACAACTGGGATGAAGCAGAGTTCGAACTGCCAACCAGAGATGTGTAGAGTACACAGAAACAATACTCAAATAAAAGTATTGTTACTTTATGTTTATAATGACTCAAGTAGAAGTCCACGAGTAAAAGTAAAGAGGTATCGGATAGAAAAAAAAACTACTCAAGTAGTGAGTAACTTCATAACATGATACTGTATTTATGACAACATAACGCAGTGGTTTGTTTATTCATTTATTTTGATCATTTTTCGTTTTTGTTTTTTTTTTCAACAATTCAACCAATGTAGTTGCCTAATTTGTTGATTTCTACAAATTTTGTTGCTAATTTTGTTTTTTGTTCATTAACTTTTTTGATTATTGTGATCATTTCTGCTTATTTTGTTGAGTTTTTGTTAAATTATTTTATTTCATTGTTCATTTTTGTTAATTTACTAGATTATGTTTTTACCTTTTGCTTATTTTGTTCATTTGTACTTAAGTTAATTTTATAATTTACATGACTGCTTTGTTCAGTTTTTCTATATTATTTCTTCTTATTTTGTTGTTCATTTGGTTGGTTTTTGTGAATATTTTTGTAGATTTTTGCTCATTTTGCTGGTTGGTTTATTCATTTTGATCATTTTTTTTATAATTGTTTTTTTTCATTATTTTGTTCTTTTTTATTTATTTCCTTTTTTTATTACTCCTACTCATTGAGGTGGAGCAAAATGTAACTGAGTAAGATTAAAAAGTATTCTGCACAACAACTACTCTCAGGAGTACATTTTATGGGAAAAAACTACTCAAGTTTGTGTAAAGGAGTAAATGTACTTGAGTACTACCCTCCTCTGCCTCCAACCCTGCAGTTTTTGGATAACCTCTTGGATGAATTGTTTTCCCAGCAGTCTTGAAGGAGTTCTCAGAGGTGTTGAGCACTTGTTGGCTGCTTTTATTTCACTCTCTGATCCAACTCATTCCAGAACACTATAAAATCTCAATTGCATTCAGATCGAGTGATTGTGGAGGACAGGTCATTTGATGCAACACTCCATCACTCTCCTCCTTTGACAAATAGCCCTTACATAACCTAGAGGTGTGTTTGGAGTCACTGTCCTGTTGGAAAACAAATGATGGTGTCATTAGCACACAAAATGCTTTAGTCAGCAAGAGTGTCACCATGAAAGCAGCCCCACACCATCATACCTTCTGCTGCATGGTCCACAGTAAGAACCTCACGCTCAGGACAGTTTTCCACCGCTCTGTCTGGTACGTCCAGACCTACCTCTGCTACAGAGGAGACATTTATTAGAATTATGAGCCTCAGACACTGGGATGTTCCTCATGAGAACCAGTTTCAATATAGTATTTGATGGTTATAGCGATTGCACTTGAGGACACTTTCAAATTTCTTAACATTTGTACTGCCTTTTCTCTTTATGTATTTCTTGACATAATATGGATTTGTATGGTAGTTGTAGTAGCATTAATAGGGCTATTGAGTCTGGATCCATTTTTTTCTCTGCACAAGACAACTGATGGTCTAAAGCACATTAAGAAGACAAGAAATGGCACAAATTAATCTGATGAGAGAATGCCATGAGTGTGTAAAGCTGTCGTCAAAGCTAATTGTGGCTACTGTACCTTAAACAATTTAAAACATTAAACATGTTCTAGATTGTTTAACACTCTTGTTTACTACATAATTCCATACATGTTCTTTCACAGTTCAGATATTTTCAGTATTAATTTACAATGATGAAAATAATTAAAATAAAGAAAGCTTACAGCTGTTAGATGTTGATGGTGTAGATAGATAGTCAGAGGGCAGTCACCATCAGCCATACCTCACTAGTCACTAGTCAAGGCTCTACCTTCTCACTACCAAGTCATAAAATCCTGATGCTTGGTCATGATCCTAAAGCATGACTTACTGACAGGCAGAGCACCAGACCTCGTCAGTTTGTGATGTACAAGGCAGGGTGTCACCACGTGATGTTGCCAAGTCTGCAGCTGGCTGTAGGTACAGGTTGAAATAGTTATGGAAAAGCACCAAACATGGCAGGCATTCACATGTGAGATGGGATATTGAGATATTCTATCTGTCTAATGCTCTCAAGCCATTTTTACATCAAAACTCTTGAGAAAAGTAGCAGCAACCCTAACCCTACCCCTAAAGCCGGCCGCACACAGAGAAACGCGACTCATGAGTCATGATTGAAGAACCTCGCACACAGCTGCAGATTGACAGCACGACGCACACCTGGGAACTGGCGCCATCTGTTGACAGTAAACAGTGATTGCGTTGTGACCGGTTGTGACACACATGTCCAGCAATGATAACAGTCGCCTAGTCGAGTCGTGACCCCCGCACACTGACGAGACTTGAGTCCTGGCGATTCAACATGTTGAATTGCCACGATTTCTGACGGGACGTCATCAAGACTGACAAATCTGGGTCGGGAACCGCCGCACATCAAGCCGATTTCGTTTTTGCTTTGTGCATCAATGCATTGGACCAACACCCAGTGGATGTACATTTTCAGTACTTAGATTCCATTTAGCTTTATTATCATTGCACACATTCAGTTGCACACAGGCCAGGAAATGTAACCTGTTAACTGCAAAAAATAAAATGTATAGTTTGAAGAAATTCACAGAATGAAAAACTAAACAATTATATGTAAAACAATGCTATAATTAAATATAAATGTATACATTAACATGTCTTTATTAGCATGCAGGAGAAGGGACTGACTAGAATTAAAACACAACTCATGCATTGTATGAGAGTTCAATGATAAGAAAAGAAAACTACAGAAAACAAAATGAAAGAGAGGAAAATTAGACACGTGATGTCACTAACACAGGAAGACATGCAGAGCAGCAACTGAAACATGTAGGTAATGAAGCTTTAGTGGTGGTGGTGTTTGAGGTACTATACCTGTGCATTTCCATTTTTGCAGCTTTATCCCTGTACCTCAATAAATTTTAAAGAAAATATACTGACAGTTTTAGTCACTTTTCAGACACATTATTCGTCCCCCAAACGAGTTAACTTTATGGGGTGATTTTATATTTCTCCTCCTCAAACACACCTTAAAACTCACACTAAATGAATCACAAACCTCCAGTGTCCTCAGTAATAACATACAGTGTGTTTAACAAATTTTTTAGACCACCTGTCCTATTTGTCTCAAACACCTCCTTTTCAGTGAGTTCTCCACATTTTACCATTTTGAACAGGAGTGAGTAATTTCACACTGAATATATACCCAATTGTAAGCCGACACACTGAACTTCTCTGAGAAGTCAGAAATGAATCAAATATAAAATGTAACCACTTAGAGCAAACATTTCTGTTCAAATATTCAAGTATGTAACTAATTTTTATTTCAATCCCATAGAGCAGGGGTCGGGAACCTTTTTGGCTGACAGAGCCATGAAAGCCACATATTTTTAAATGCATTTCCGTGAGAGCCAT
>JAQQAE010009308.1:0-14679 GCA_029823295.1 Pseudamia nigra
TATTGTACATCTCACCCCCCCCCCCTTTTCCTTCAGAGAATAAAATGCATACAAACTTGAGATTAATTTACAGTCAAAACGTAGATTTTTAGGTCAGTTTATGTTCATTTTATTGCTTATTCTCCGGCTAAAACGACGCCACCTCTGTTAAAGTGAGGTAACTGATCCACGCAGACACACCTGGACTCACATGTACAAACACCTGGAGGCACATGACACACACACCGTGACTGCATGTTCATGTGGTGAAGCGCAGAATCGCATGGATGTAACACCGGTGGCGAAGCTCTGTCTGCCTTACAAAGTAACGCAAAGAGTGACGTTTGGACCAATCACGTGCTGCCCTGTAGTCAAGTGGGTTTTGCAGAGCAAACAAAAACAGTACTCAGGTAGTAGCAGAAGTACTCACAAAAACAAGTACTCGAGTAAGAGTAAAAAACATTGCCATAAAAAACTGGCCACGTAGTAACTCGATGATCTGGAATTTGTTTTTTTTTTAATTATTGTTTTATAGGTTATTTTGATCTAATTTTTCAAGTTGCTTAATTCTTTTTTACTAATTTTAAAGTTTCTTGATTGTATATTTTTTTTATTAATATACTTAATTGCTTTGATTATTTTTTGCTCATTTTGTTGTTTTTTGTTCAGTTCTCAGGTCATTTTGATCCTATTTGTCAATTTGCTTGATTGTTTTGTTGTAAATTTGCAGATTTTTTTTTCACATTTTGTTGGTTGTATTGTACATTTTTATTAATGCATTTCTTCAGTTTTTTTACTCATTGAGCTGCTGCCATATCAATCAATCAATCAATCAATCTTTATTTGTATAGCGCCAATAACAAAAGTACTTGAGTAAAAGTAACTACTCACAACCTATTATCCTGCCTTTAAACAGGTATTTTGCTCATTTTTGTTTATTTCTGTGATTATTTTGTTAATTTTTTTGGTGATTGGAAATTTGTTTTGGGGTTTGTGTTTCATCTGATTTCTGGATTTGTTCATTTTTACTCATTTTGTTCCTTACTTTATTTTCTGTTCATTTTTGTTTTGGAGCCTATTTTGTCAGCTTTTTATTTGGCTTCTTGATTACGTTGTTCATTTTTGTTGTCCTGTCTTATTTTGTTCCTTTTTGCTTATTTTGTTCATAGGTACTTATGTTAATTTTACAGTTTACTTGACTTACTTGTTCAGTTTTGTTCATTTTCTTGATTATTTCTTTATTTCGCATTTTTTACTCGCACTCATTGAGATGGCGCAGAATGTAACTGAGTAGAAGTACATTTGTCAGTAATCTCACTGATTTTTGTTTATTTATTTAGATATTTTGATCATTTTGTTGCTTATTTTGCTAAAATTTGTTCAGTTTTGTTAGTTATGTTTCTCATTTTGTTAATTTACTTGATAAGTTGTTGACTTTATACTCATTTTGCTGTTTGTTTTTTACTTTTTTTTGGTTCATTTTACTCCTGCTCATTGTAATGTGGCCAAATGTAACTGAGTACAGTCGTTTCATTACAAATGTAATTGGGAAAGAGTAAAAATCTGTACTGTAAATCATTCCTCAATGAAGTACATTTTATGGGAAAAGCTACTCAAGTACTTGTGACGGCGTAAATGCACTCGAGTACGACCCACCTCTGGTGTTATTTGGTGAGACTAAAAACACAGCTCGACCAATGGGAGCGTAGGAGGGGCGGTACTTGCAAGAAACTGGTGCATTTACTTGGCAGGGGAATAAAGGCAGAACATCTTAATGCATTCTGAATGCTATAGTGTTTCAGTGTGAAATATTCATGTGATTAAATATTTTATTGTGATATGCTGAAGTGGTATAATAAAAAAAATGAAAAATTAAAAAAAACAACAGTACCAGCGCAACAATCAGAGCCGTGCCTTTGTTCACATCGTCTTTAAATAATTTCTTTTTGGTATAATTATACAGTGAATCCGTGATCCAAGGATATCTTAGGCATATTAATCAACATCTGCTGCAGCACCATAATTAGATAGTGTACTTGTGTTATGTTGAATTCATTAACAGAGGCAGGCAGCTGCAGTATGTTCACTTATTTTTAGATTTAAAGGCTCGTGGTGGAGCCTCGTCCGTGCCGTTTTAATCCCGACATATAAGGGGAAAAGGGCTGATGTGGAGAGTATGGAGTCAAATGAAAGTCAGACAGGAAGAGGTTTTATTCAAACACTGTCTATTCATGTTACTGCAGGTGAGCTTATATCATTCCCTGCTTTCAAATCTGCAGAAACATCATACAATATTTTGAATATTTGCATCATCCAGAGTGATTATATCATTTCAATCCACATCCAACAACGCTTGCATCGTCATCATCATCATCCATCCTTAATCATTAACGCCGGTGCAGAAACTGACATTCATAAACATATAAATTCACCGTTTGTTTTGCCATCACTGCTACATTAATAAAATAGAATCTTAGCCTCTTGTGTACAAAGTTGTACAAGCTGTTATATCATCTGAATAAGCCCTTCTGTACATCCACTTCTGTCTAAAACTTCATCCTGCACCGCCTTTCAGTGTACAGCAAAGCCCCAAATTATTCATACCTCTACCGGTTTTACAATATTGTGAAGACTTTTTGATTGAAGAGACACCAAGGTCACAACAGGCTGTACAGAAGCACTGCAAAACACATGGAATGCAATCATTTTTGGTATTTTATATTTTGAAATGACAAAAAACGGTATGTCCAGAATGTCCTTCATGCAAATCAACTGCAAAGCCTTTGTCTGCGACCACAGCATCCAAACACTTCCTGTAATTAGCTGCAAATTTTCTGTGTCACTACAGGAATTTTAGCCACCTCTTCTTTTCCAAAGGCCTTCGCAGGTTGGAGGGATTGCTTGCATCACTTTGGTCTTAAAGGTGCCGTCTACAATGTTGGTAAACCAGCTCATAGCCGAATGTTCATGGCAGGTCGATATATATGATTAAACAGCGTGGCTTACGACCTCACAGTTGTCAAGCTAGTACGTTTCTCACCTGTACCAGATGTTGAAGGAATCTGAAATGCAGACTGTCCTCTACCATACTGTGGTAGATAAGCTACAGTTGCTAGCTCCATAGTAGCTACCGCTACAGCTGTTTTCAGCCCGTGTTGACTGGCGAGTCGGTAAGCGCCCAGACGACAAATGTGACGGTGGCGAAGCAGAAACTGTAGAACACTGATGATTGATGTTAATGGCCTGTGTTAAGTACTGCAAGGAGAGAAGGTGAACGTTTGCACAGTGTTCTGGTAATGCAATCACCGATCACACACTGAAGACCATTCTTAGCTCCGAGTGTAGTCAAGTACCCAAAATTGTTATTAGTTTTCTACGTCACAAGGCTGTATGTAATGATTTTTGTGCCATAATTGACACGGGGAGGGAAGTAATATGCCATAGTTGCATCAACTGTTGGAAATTCAAAAGATGAAGACTGGCAAGTCGCCTGTCTAACATCGTAGACAGCACCAGTAAACTTCTTCTACAGATTCTTATTAGGTTTAGATCTGGACGCATCACATCAGTGTCCAGGAAATGTTTCTGACCAATGTTGCAGTTTGCTTTGTTTTGCTGTTTTATGGTAGGTTCAAAGCTGCACAAAGCCACGTTTTTCTCCAGGCAGCGGAAACAGGATCCTGACGTACTCATCTTTTGATGTAATGACGTAAAGGTTTTTGAGGCTGGAAGGGTCTTAAACTCAGTCGAGGCCAGTCTAGAGACTTCACCCCTCCAACCCAGGCATGAAAATCAAATTCTCACCTGTTTTTGATCTTCAATTCTATGGTCGGATGAGACAAAAATTGAAAGATGTGCTTTTTGTTCAACACAAAGAACACAATCCTGACGCTGACAAAACATGGTGGTGGAAGTATGATGCTTTGGGGATGTTTTTCACCCAGTGAGGCTGGCAACCTCATGAAAGCGGTAACAGCATTATGAAAAAACAACAGAACAGCAAGATCCCAGAGGAAAACATATAGTCTAAAAGAAGAGTGGGCTACACCTTGACCTACATTTCCAAAGTGACATTAAGCAAAAATAAGAGAACATCGAGATCCTGTTTGTGCAGTTTGCAAAAAACTTGGCTTCATGCAGCTTTGGGCTGACCGTGAAGACAACAATCTGAAGCAAACTGCAACAATAGTCATGAAACATTTCCTGGTCCACAACTAAATCTAATAAGAACCTATGGTGGGAACATAAGACCCATGTGATGGTAGGGAGGCCTTCCAACCACAAACACCTGGAGGTCATAGTGAAAGAAGGGGGGGCAAAAATTCCTGGAGAGACATGAAGCAACCTTAAGGTGCTCTGTTTTGTTTTTTTTTTTTGTTTTTTTGGTAAATCTTCAAAACTGTACTGACCCTGGTATTAAAAACCAGGCGGGAGGATGAATCATTTAAGGCTTTGACTGTATAGAATTTCTGTCTAAGCTCTAGTTCCAGACAGCAGGGGGCAATGTAACTCTGCAGACCTCCAACTGATCACATGCTCATACTCAGCTGTGTCTGAACTACCGCTACCCTGAGAATACTAAGACAGAGAAGAGGAGAAAAGTGGAAAAGAGGTGGAGGGGGAGAGAAAAAGCAAGCATTCGAATGGTCGGGTTCAGGAAAGAGCGAGGTAGAGACGATCGAAGCCCAGGTCACAGTACACGGTTTATCAGAAAGTCACAGAATCTGCAGCTGCTCTGATAATTGATCATCAGCACCAACAAAGGCAAAGTGAAAGACACAAACATGTCACTTTTTATGAATTTTGTGATTATTTTTGTAAAAATGTTTGTAGCATTTCCTTGATTCATTGTCACGTTTGATTCATTTTGGATCATTTTCATGATTATATTGTTTATTCTGGTTTTAATATTCTTCATTTTTGTTCATTTTTTTGTTGTTACTTGTAATTGTGTTCATTTTTAGCACATTTTGCTCACTTTGTCTCCAATTTTGTTCATTTTCCTGTGGATTCTCCTGTTTGTTTCTCTTTATTTCAGTTCATCTACTTGATTACTTTGTTCATTTACATCTTATTTTGTTTATTTTGGTTCATTTTTATTATTTTTTTCCCCAGTTTTGTTCTTTTGTTTCCACTTTTGTTCATTTTCTTTTTTTCATTTTCTTGGTTATTTTGTCCATTTTGCTTCTTATTTTGCTCATTTTGGCTCATTCTATCTTTTTCCTTCTAATTCCGTTCATTTTCTTGGTTATTTTGTCCATTTTGCTTCTTATTTTGTTCATTTTGGTAAACTTTTCTTATTATTTTCATCAGTTTTCCTCTTTTTGCTTCCAATTTTTCCTCATTTTCCTGGTTATTTTGTCCCTTTTGCTTCTTATTGTTCATTTTCGTTCATTTTTTTGATTATTTTCCTCAATCTTCCTCTTTTTTTCCGTCAAAAACATTGAGGAAAACAAAGTCAAACTGCAGCAACTCACTGACTTGCAGTGATTTGCTTTGGCTTCATCCTTAATTTTGCGGTTACTGCAAATTTGACACCTCATTTTCTCCCAAATGGAAGATGATTGAGTCCATTTCCAGTCTGTTCCATTTTTACTGCCCTTCGTCGTGGTCGGGGATCGTTCAGCTCTTCTGATGAGCAGACACGCTGTAGTATTTCAGGTCTGGCCGTACACTTTACAGTCGTAGGTTTTGGTTCACTGGTTGAATAATTAAAAAGCAATTTAAACACATCCATGTTTGACTATGTTACTGTGAGCTTTCTGTATCATATCATTATTTAAACTATCAAATAAATCAGTAATATGTTGGTGTTTGTTCTAAAATGATCCTCTGTGACTATGAGAGGACGAGAGGCAGTTTACTTTAAATGGTAAAACTTCAGAATAGGGCACAAATCACTCCTAACTAAGTCTTAGTAACCCTATCAGTAACCCCTAACCCTAATTAACAGCAATACTCTACAAATACACATGCTAATAAACACTTAATGAACGGCTGACAGTGTACCCTATTCTAAACTCTGACCAAAATGTCAGCTTGGATTTGCTTTAAAGCGGGGTTGCAGGATGCACTTAAAAATATTCAGTGCATCACGTTGTTAGCGTGGTTGTGTTTTAGAGCCGTAAATAGAAGCACTGGAACAGAATCAAAGCGCCGTTCGACGGTGGACAGGGTGGTATTTTCGGCACCGCAATAAAGGTTTTGTGCCATTTGTCAGCTGTTGCACTTTTGTCATCCTCTGCATTCGCACCGGTTTGGGTTCGAGTACGCAGAAGTGGTACTCAAGTAAAAGTATGGTTACCTTAAAATTATAATGACTCAAGTAGAAGTACCCGTAAACATAAGTACTTGGGTAAAAAGTAAAAACACAGAACTTGTTACAGTGTAATATATTGTGTTCAAACAAATACTTTTGTTTCTTTGATCGTACTGATCAATTTGTTGCTTCATTGTTGGTTTTATTCATTATTTTGTTCATTCTTGTGATCTTAATTGATTCTTCTGATCATTTCTGCTAATTCGGTAGTTTTTTGTTAAATTTTTTGATTAAATTTCTCATTTTTCTAAATTTACTTAATCATTTTGTTCATTTCCGCTTATTAATTTGCTTATTTTGTTCATTTGTGCTTATTATGTTAATTTTAACATTTCCATTTGGTTAATTTACTGAATTATTTAATTGATTTTTAAAAATTTAACTGGTTATTTTGTTATGCTTTCTATTTCAACCTATTTTACTCCGACTCATTGAGCCAAATGTAACTAAGGGAAAAACATTTACTCAGTTTCATGAACCTGAGTAGTTTTTTTCTGAGAGTAGTTATTTTAAAGAAATTTTTAACTCTTACTCAGCTTCATTTATGGTGAAAAAAATGTATTACGTTTACATATAAATTACATTTGTTCACAGCTCAGAGAGTAAAATGAACCAAAAAATGTAAAAAAAAAAAAAAAGACAAACTAAATGAATATGAGACCAAACAAATGAATGTGAAATTAAAATAATCAAGTGTTGAAACAAAAAAAAATCAACAAACTAATCATCAAATTGAGTATTATGAGCAATATTCAAGTAAGTTAACAAAAGGGAAGAACAGAATCAACAACATAAATTAAAATATACAACAAAATGAGTAAAAATGAATAAAATAACCAACAGAACTGAACATAAACCAACAAAATACACAACAAAATGAGCAAAAATGAACAAAATGACCAACAAAACTAAACATAAACCAACAAAACACACAACAAAAGGAGCAAAAATGATCAACATAATTTAACAAATATGCAAAAAATTAGGAATATGACATAATGTTCAAATTTGAGGCTGAAACTAATTCCTTATTATGGAGACACTCGCTACTTCAGACATATTTTTTACTCTTACCCACGTACTTATACTTGTACTTGAATCATTATAAAGTAATAAAGTCAGAATCTAACAAAACAATTAAGAAAATGGAAAAATACAAACAACGAGAGAGAAAAAATGAACAGAATAATCGAGGCATTGGAAAAAAAGAAAAGTGAATAACATCATCAGAAAAACAAACCAAAATGAGCAAAAATATTAAGTAAGCGAAAAAAATGCACAAAACAAGAAGCAAAATGATCAAAATAACCAAAAAAATGCTAAAAAAAAATTAGGAAATTAACCATAAATGAACCAATATTAACAAAATAAGAAGCAAAATAATCAAGTGTAAGCTGTAACAGAGCCTGTCGGTCAGCAAATGGTGGAAATATGCCGAATACCACAGAGAATGAAGCGGACATGGCCTCATAAAACAATGTTCAAAAATCATTTTGAAGTCTGAGGTTGAAAATTAACTTTGATAATCTTTGGAGGCTTTGGTCTGGAATAATGAATCACCTAGAGATAATCTTGGATTATGAACGGCGCGATAGGAATCCAACTGAACTGAAGCAAAATAAAATGCACCCGCACGAGATCCTGAAAAGAAAATTGCGTTTCTGTAAAGGGAGCGAGGCAGACTTCCTGTACAAATTTCAGCCCTGTCTTTATACCTGCATCTGATTAGACAATGACCATAAATTAGAAACGTATAAAGACACATCCAATGACAGATACCTTATATATCATGCACTTTCTGGCATAATATTTAAAGATTCTGGACCCTAAAGATGACATAAAGGGAGTTTTAAGCTTCAATATCCCTCTCAGTGTTGTTTTCTTTGCTGATTTCTGTATTTTTTCTCTGACCCTTGGCTGAAAAATCCCATTGTGGTCCCTGCCTGCCAGTCGTTTTCTGTTCACGATGGCGCCATCAAACCAATGAGAGTTCACGGACTGTGGATTATACAAATGAGACAAGACACCGGTAGGGATTGGTGTAAAGTGAACCATGCCGAGAATGGACCTGAGTCCAAGTGGGCGGGGACCAGACCTCAGGCTGAGGTGATTGACAGTAGATGTGACATCACATCTGAGGACTAAAACCATAGATTATATACTTTCCATATATATATTTTCCAGGTCATATGTCGCTCCGGCATGTTAGTCGCACGAGCCAAAAAATGCATAACGAAGAAGAAAAAACTGTGTATTAGTCGCTCTGGATGACATGTTGCATTTGTTTGCTTGACGCGCACGGCCACGGCCGCGCGCTTAACGCCAGAATCGAGAGCTTGCGGCTTGCCTTCCTCCCTCACCGGGTAAGTGACGGCATGTTCGGTGTTAAGCTGATGGCAGGTATGGTTGTTACTGGTAATGTCTACATTTTAAATTGTCAGTAATACAGATGCAGCAGATGAAGGTACACAAGCCTAGAGTGACCTCAAGAGGTTGTCACCCAATACTCGAAATTCTTTAAAATACAAGTCGCTCCGATATATTTGTCGCTTCCCTAGCCAGACTATGCAAAAAACCACAACTTGTAATCTGAAAAATACGGTATATTAGTGGACAAAGTGACCGTGACGTCACCCATCAGTTTGTGAAGGGTCGTTTTGAGGTCAATCAGGTTGTCACTTCCTGGACGACATCTTGGAGCCAAAAACAAGACATAACCATATTTGGACAAACGGCAGCAGGGCTTATGAAGCGTTCATGCCAGGGGACTCATGGGAAGCTAATATTAGCCGCTATCTTACTGATGCAGTAAAACTTCACCACACAATGTCAAACAAAGTCATATCGTAGCGTTGCTAGTGTAAACACTTACCTACAGCTGTAGTCGAGTGTATGTCATGTATAACTATGAACATATTGAATAAATAGAAGATACAAAGGTCCGAATCAGTCCAACTGAGCTGTTACTATAGTGACATGTCAATCAAACCCCAGCACGGCAGTGATTTGTTGGATTATTTGCTGTAATATCTTAATAGCGAAGCAAGAAGTTGAAGATGGACCATTGCGTTACTTATTAGAGGATCCAAATAAAACGTTTGAGACAATGATGACTCATGAAAAAAATGTATTCGCTTATTATTTTCAGATAGAATCGCATATGGGAAAAAAATCTCCTTGGAGCCGGACAATCGGTTCCCCAGTGGCCAAGCGGTGGGATTACAACTTAAACTTACTTCCGCTTGGTCTCACTGAACAGCCCAGGTCATTGTCCCTTGCTCTGTCCACATCAGTACATTGCTTTGCTTCTGTGCTAGTACTGCAAAATGAGGGTATACTGTATTTGATGACATGCACTGCAGATAATGCACTGACTACGGACAAGTACTTCATGCAACCCCACTGCAAAATAATATAAACTTTCTCTTTCAGTCTAGATGCAAGTCTAGACCAAGTGTATCAAATGAAGGTGCAATATACTTGAGAGAAACATATCTCATCAGCACCAGTCCATATTAAATGTGTAGTTTCCTTAGAAAATCTTTATCAGCTTCAATTCTACATTATTATTCCTTAAAAAAAATCAACTTGCGTGTAAACATAAACTGTAGTTTCTTCTTCACAAAAGGTGGTTTATATATATGTTTGTACTGAAAGGTAGTTTTACTTGTTTATATGCACAAACGAGTTCACTTTGTGGAGCTTCATCTTGTACTCTGACCTAGGCTTGAGGTGAAAGGAAAGGTCGAAGGGGAGAAGCAAGCAAGGGCTGGTGTTTGGGTAAATAGGCAGGGGAAGTGACTACTATGTCTGAAGTAAATCTAGGACTATGACAGGACAAACGGAAAAGTCTTCTTGTGTGCATCTTCGTGCTAATTAAAGCACAGAGGGAAAACAAGTCTTTGAAGACATACAAACAAATGCATACAAACCATCACAGAGAGCGCTCAACTCGCACCCTCTGTCAAAACAATGTGAATGCGTGGGACAAGGAGGCAAAGGGACGAGGCCGGAATCAGGTTCAGGTTGCTCTCCTGTTCGGGGTTGCCATGCCGTCCCGTCCCCCTCGTTGTGCTGCAGCAGCACAACCGGCTCCTCTCCCTCCCAGAACAACCAATCAATCATCACTTTGTTTTTTTAGTTGTCCACGGAGCTCTCCTCTGGTTGATTAAAAGAGAGTGTTGTGGCATCAAATGACAAAGTCCGTCTTCTCAGCTCAACACTGCTGTCCATCGGCTGCGTCGTCATCGTAACTGGCTCGTCCCCAGGCGGTGGGCTCAGCCTCTGTTTCCTGTTCCGACCCGACACCGGGGACACCGAGTGGCTGAGGCGGCTCCTGTGCTCCCCCGGGCTCGGCGTTAGGTGTCTGCTTTTGTGTGATGAGCTCTGAAGATTTTGTGTGTGAGCAGAAGCGGTGATTTGGCTGACTTCCTCATCAGCTTCGTCTAACTGGGGGCTGGGGCCGGGGACCAATATGACAGACTCACTGCTGGGGACAGTTAGAGTGGACAGGCTCTGCGGGCAGACAGTCCTGGGCTCAGCTGCTTCTGATTCTGGCTGCGAGCCACACACAGCCTGCTCAGGTATATGTTCTTGTCCAGTGGCTTCACTGTGATTCCGGCTGTGACCCCGGCATGAGATGACCCTCTGGGGGTGTGTGTTTTTCACTGTGCGTACACTGCATGATCGCTGGCGTGGCGGCGTGGAAGAAGCAACAGGCATGGGTAGGTAGGGCTCTGCCAGGTCATCATTTGAACCGCTCTGATCCAGGGAGTCACATCGAACAGCCTCCTGCAAACACACAGACACACACCATAATATGACCAAACTGCATTATACATGATATTTTATTTATTTGATATTTATTTATTTAATCAGGCAAGTCATAAACAGCCTGGCAAAAGGAGGCGCTCTGACCATATTTCATGTCACATGACCAAACATCATATCATACTATGTTATGAATACATTTCACAGTACATTAAGGCCAAATTTCTATCATACCCAAGGGGCAACAACCAGGGCTGTTCAGTGAGGCCAATGCGGAAGTAACTTTAAGTTGTAATTCCACCACTCGGCCACTGGGGAACCGTTCATCCAGCTCCAAGTAGCTGTTTTCCCATAGATACATGTGATTCTATCAGAAAATACTAAGCAAATATTTTATTTCATGGGTCATTATGGTCCCAAACGTTTCACTTGGAGCCTCTGATAAATAACGTGATGATCCTATCTTTAACTTCCATGAAGATATTACAGCAAATAATCCAACAAATCACTGCCGTGCTGGGGTGTGATTAACATGTCGCTGTAGTAACAGGTAGGGAAGTCGGACCAATTCGGACCTTCATATGTTCTATTTATTCAATATGTTCATAGTTATACATGACATACACTTGACTGTAGCTGTGGGTAAATGTTTACACTAACAAAACTGTAATATGACTTTGTTTGACACTGTGGTGAAGTTTTACCGCATAAGTAAGCTAGCAGCTAATATTAGCTTCCCATGAGTGCCCTGGCATGAACGCTTTGTTAGCCCTGCTGCCGTTTGTCCAAATATGGTTAGATCCTGTTTTTGGCTCCAAGATGCCGTCCAGGAAGTGACAACTCGATTGGCCTAATGGGTGACGTCACAGTCACTTTGTCCAGTTATATATACAGACTATGATCATACTATACTGTCCTATAAAAGGCACAGTTAAGTAACTCTGTAAAATAGTTTTAATCATTTTTTTTCCTCTTTGGGTAGAAATTTCTTGATTATTTTGCTTCTTACTGAGGTAACTTTGATTCATTTTTGGTTCATATCCTATTTTCATTTATTTATTTTTAACATTTTCTTGATGACTTTTACTCATTTTGCTCATTTGTTCATTTTAGTTCACTTTCTTAATACTTTGCTCATTTTGGTTCATTTTTTTCCAGATTATGTTGTTCACTTTTCTTCCTTTTTTCAGTGCCTCTATCATTTTGTTAGCTTCTTACCTTGTTTATTTCCTTTCATATTTCATGCAGTTCACCTCTTATTTTGTTCTTCAGGTCTGTTTTGATTCTACAATTGCCAATTTTTATTCAATTTGCTTCATATTTTGTTCATTTTTCTTCTTATTTTGTTGATCTTTGTTGAGTTTTTTTTTAAATTATGCGTACTAATATAACATGACCATATTTTACATCAGGCCCTATACTATAACTGAATTTCCTCTCACAGCTCAAAAAGAACCATGGCATGATTTATCTCTGTCTGTGAATGTGCATTTGAGTAGCCGCATTAAATTGCATATTGGTGACTGAATCATAGGGTCATTTGAAGAATCTCCTGTATTGTAATGAGATTGGCAAAAACAATGCAGACTTAAAAAAAAAAGTCACACAAAGTAATGAATACTCAGTGGATCTATGGAGACGCCGAAGAAAGGCTCCAATGCACATCCCGCCTTCAACACGATTCAGAACGGTAAAACATAAAACCTAGTGGAAGGAGAAGAGAAGTGATGACACACCTGTCTCCTTAACGGTCTGCTGGTTGTGTGAAAGGATGCTGGTCTCCTCAGGACACAGCTCTCTGGGATGTAGGAGGGGCTCAGCTTGTTTCTGTCTAAACTGTCTTCAGGACTGAGCCAGTGGGCTGTCCTTCGGCTGTGCGTCGGGCTCAGTCTGAGCGAGTGGTGTCTGTCTATGCTGTGGCTGGACATGAGCTTCGGCCTGTCTGTGCCACTGTCTGGATAGAGCCTGTATCCGTCCATACTGTGAGTGGAGCTGAGTCTGTGCCTGTGTATCCGACGTGCTGGGCTGAACTTGTACTCGTCGATGCTGTGGGCTGAGTTGAGTCTGTTTATTCTATGGGCTGGGCTGTTTCGGTAGCCCTCTATACTGTCCGCTGGGCTGAGTCTGTGTGAGGAGTATCTGTCTATGCTCTGTGTGGTGCTTAGGCAGATCGTCGGCCTTAAGCTTCGTCCGGACCCCAGTGAAGCGTGGCTGATGGCGGGCAGGGCACCTGGAACCTGCAGCAATGAGCCGCCCCCGCTGGACCCCAGTGACGACACAGAGTCTGCGGGAAAGAATGGAGACCACTGAAAACATACTGGAGACTAGAGATTGTTGAAGTGACAAGGCAGTAAATTAGTTCAGGAATATTTGACAGACAGAATCTACTGCTCGGACTGTGATGGTTACAAGTCCAGTTTCAGGGAGATCTCTTTGGATGTCCCACAAGGTTCACTTTTAGCATCTGTTCTGTTTTCCATCTTTATTAATGGTAATACACCTGTGTGCAGATGATACAGTTTATACAGTAGCACTCTCAACAGCTTGATGCACCTGTGGAAATTACTGTATCATCTGCATACAGGCGTATTACTGAGAAATGCAAATGCTTTTCCTGAGCTGGATATGAAACCGGGTAATGTTCTTTTATTGTTAAAGATATGCTGACTTTGTTGTCCTGCTGTCTTCTTTTATGTACTGGTGTGATTTCTTGGCCAGGTCTCTCTTGAAAAAGAGATGGTAATCTCAAGGGTCATCCTGGTTAAATAAAAGTTAAATATGTAAAAATAATTGCACATGAACGCAAGGTATGTGCCAAAAAAGTGGCCAAAAGATCACTAAATTCTGACTGATTTTTCAAAGTCTTTCCTTGTTCAAAGCAGTGTTCAAACCACCTGTTCCAAAAGTTGACCAGATGGAAATTTTATGGTGGTCAAAAACGATTGTCACTTTCAAGTAAACTGATTGATGCACTTTCAAGATATTGCATTTTATATTTACAAGCAGTGGTGCCACCTACTGAAAAAAGAGTTACTGTTAGACTTGCAGTAGGACAAAATTCGGATTGGGAGTTCAAGCATCTAGGGGTCTTGTTCATGAGTGAGGGAAGGATGGAACGGGAGATCAACAGGTGAATCGGTGCGGCGTCTGCAGTGATGCGAACTCTGCATCGGTCCGTTGTGGTGAAGAAGGAGCTGAGCTGAAATGTAAAGCTCTTGATCTACGTTCCTACCCTCACCTATGGTCATGAGGTTTGGGTCATGACCGAAAGAATAAGATCCAGGATACAAGTGACCAAAATGAGCTTCCTACACAGGGTGGCTGGGGTCTCCCTTAGAGACAGGGTGAGAAGCTCAGTCAGTCGGGAGGGGCTTAGAGTATAGCTGCTATTCCTCCACATCGAGAGGAGCCAGATGAGGTGGCTTGGGCATCTGGTTCATATGCCCAAGCCTGGAAGCCTCCCTGGTGAGGTGTTCCAGGCACGTTCCAACGGGAAAAGACCCCAGGGAAGACCCAGGACATGCTGGCCTCTGAGTCCTCCCAGAAAAGCTGGATGAAGTCGCCAGAGAGAGGGAAGTCTGGGCTTCCCTGCTCAAGCTGCTGCCCCTGTG
>JAQQAE010009309.1:0-14679 GCA_029823295.1 Pseudamia nigra
TGGTCGTGTATTAGACCAAGTGAATGACATTTGCGTCACCCATTTTTGTAACATTTTAAGGAGTAGGCAGAGGCAAAAACCTCTTTGGATCACTATTCTAGCAAAAGATCATTGCCTACTGAAAGTGATGATGATGATGATGATGAAAGAGTGGCAAAAACCAGTGAAGAAAAATCAGAAAAGAAAAAAAAAGGTGTTGTTGATATATGGCTCATCCTCCCAGACAAGCCCCCAGTATGTTGTGCCCCAGCTCAAAGGGAGCAACATAATGAGACCAGCCAGTGCCATGAAGTTAACATAACATTTATTGTAACATAAATAAAGATATGAAAGTCACTCAGGAGGAGAACTGGAGAGCAGCTGTCCTACTGCTGCTCAGGCTGCCGTGCCTGAGGAGAGAGAGAGAGAGAGAGAGAGGGCGTGGCTTAAGTGCCCTTTTATAGGCTGCCAGGCAAGTGGTGAATCCTAGGGGGAGCTCAAACGAAACAGGATTAATCAACCCATACATAACAACTTGGCCTGGTAGAGTTTTAACTTGCACTTGTAGATGTAGTGACAAACTGTGTGAACTGATAGTGGTTTTCTGAAGTGTTCCTCAGCCCCCATCGTAACATCCTTTACAGAATGATATTGATTTTCAATGCAAGTTCAAATCCCAAGTAAAAAAGTCAAACATTGGGCTGAGTTGCAGATGTAATACTCAGAGATGTGGACATCAGACCCAATATCTGTGGCAATTAAAACCTGACAAATTCAAATATAAAACTTTTAAGGCCTTATTTTTTTATGCATTTGAATTTAAGACAGTGTAAGACTTTTTAAAAACCTGTAGATGCCTTGAATAAACATTTACTACTTCATAACTCAGCACTAAGTTAATGAATATTGATGTGAATAAGGTGCATATCTCTCTATCCTTGACCTTGTCATTTATCTTGACTTCTTGCGAGGCAAAGCGGAGTGCGGATCAGTATTCCCATCACAAGACATTTGATAAATACTCACCCTAATTTAGAGGCAAGGCAGATGGTCTTGTTGCTGGCAAAAGAGCTGCAAAATTAGGGCAAAGAAAGAAGTGGATGTCAGCAGCAGCGGCAGTAAGGTGCACCATGGAGAACAGGAGGTAGAGCTGTGAGTCCCAGGAGGGGTGTAGAAAGGAAAAGCAAGCCTGCAATAAACCAGCTGTTTCTTTGCTGCCAGAGTACCTGCATGCTGTACTCAGATAATATAGCATCTAAATAAGAATCAGATGGGGTTATTTAGCAGCTAAATGGGCCCCAAAACTGCGAGCGGTGGCTGCCTTTTCTGTACAAAAGGTCTACAACCTTGCATACAAAAAAAGTTGAGTCGCTGTGTAAAATGTAAATAGAAACAGAATGTGATGATTTCTAACACACTGAAAACTCACATTTTACAGCAACAGCACACAGACAACATATCAGCATTTGAGAAGGAGACATGTAATTGTTCTTTGAAAGTGGTCTGCTCATTTTAAAGTGCATTTCAAAAAAGCTGGGTCAAGGTCATTAGTACCACTCGGGTGCATCAGGTCTAAGTGTTTGGGAACTGAAGAGACCAATTGCTGTCATTTTGAAAGTGGAGTGTTTTCCCCATTCTTGCTTTATGTGAGGTTTCAGCTGCTCAACAGATCAGGGTCTCCTCTGTTGTACTTTATATTTCATAATGTGTCAAACATTTTCAGAGTGACTCGTTTTACTATAGCGCCATGCAGCATGTGGTTTAGAACTGTCTTGCTGAAATACACAAGGCCTTAAAAAGACATCCATGACTCAGCTGAATATATCACTCATCTGTATAGGTACTTAAGGGATTTAATAACATTTTGGCTTCATTTAGGAAGAGTTTGAGTAAGAATGCCATGACTGGGGCAACCTGACCTGGATCATGCCATTGGACCACTATTCAAGTTGTCAGAGCAGTACTGTAAATGTCCGTCACTCCAGAATGATTTGCTTACATCAGTGTTATTTGTCCAGAGGAGCAGCAGTATATCCACTGCATACACAGGGACAGCAGACACTACTGACACACACAATAGTCCAGTACATGTAAAGACATAAGCACCATACATTGTTATTTTTGGCATTTTTTGGCCTTTTTAATTTTTTTTGTAACTGATTAAGTTTGGATATTCATTATAAAGGTAATGACAAACAATATATGAGTTGTCATTTGTATAAAACACAAACTACACCTGTGATTTTACAATTAAATGTAATGTTGAATTATTAAATCCCTTGAATGTACTACTGAGCATTAATATTGTCTTCACATATGTGCCTGCTACCCATGTGGATGAATGCACCCCCCCCCATACCATACAGATGTTGGAATATTGGCTTTTGAACTGAGTGCTGATCACAAGTAGGATGGTAGGATGTGTACAGAGATTTCTTCAGATTCTCTGTCTCTTAATGACACCATGAACAGTTTGACATAAAATTCCCCAATTATTTGCCATTTTACCAGCACAGTCTTTCACAAAGTGGTAAAGCCATTACCATCTTTACTTCAGAAAGACTCAGCCTCTCTGGGATTCTCTTTAATACCCATTCACATTACTAATTTCTTGATTGCTATCCTAAATAATTGTGAGATGTTCAACCATATTTTTCCTGAAGCATGTCACATTTTTTTTGGCTCCAGCACAGCTTTTTTGAAACATGCTGTTGGCATTAAATTCAAAATGGGCATATAATTTTCAAAAATAAACATAAGCGTTTCTCAGTTTCAGTGTTTGATAAGGTCTTTGTGCTTTTTAAAATTAAATAGGAGGCTTTATGTATTTATTTATTTATTTGTTGAAAATGAGCAGATTCTGCTTATATTTGCAATTTAAACAGTGACTCAAGTTTTTTGGAAACTGAGTAAAATAGCTGGTCAGCATCACTTTTTCATCTGATGATGGACTTTTATTCACATACAGTATCTATAGTCATTGTAATCCAGACATCTGAACAAAAGTTGACAGGTCACAATATAATTTGTCTTATACTTTGTTCAATTTTATTCATTTTCTTGATTATTTTCATCATATATATTTTCTGATTTTTTTTCGCCTGAATTTTAATGCAGTGATGGAAATATGTGTATATTTTCTTCGAGGCATACTCATAACCTATATATATATATATATGTGTGTGTGTGTTTTGTAGCTTATAAAAAAATGATGACCACTGAAATATATGGGTTAAAAAGCAAGTTCAGTTGCGAACCGCTGCTGTAGATTGATGTGTCCTGTGTATAAAGTGACAAATCCCTGACAATAAAATCAGTCTTAATCATATTGAACTGATGAGGATGGCTCAGCAGATGAAGATGGATCTCTTTTGTGGTAATATGTGATGTGCTGAACAGACTAAACACCATTGCTGACTGTGTCTTTCATTCACTTCATTCATCATCTTCCTAAATCATCCAGTGTGGCTCAAATGCACGAGCTCTGACACTGCATACACAACAGTCCTGTGACAAGACTAAAAACCCAGCTAGACAGGCGTGAGAACAGAAACGTCCACCTACTGCAATTTCATACCTTCCTTGTTTGGTCTGGACTTTTGGTTTTTCAGTTTCATTGACCACAACAGGGACCATTGAGCTGATCTTTGGCCTGACCATAAGAGGCTGGTTGCCTTCACACCAGCAATGTTTAATCAAATCTAGTTTGTTTGCTCAGAAAGTCTAATTCATTTGAGGAGGTGTAAATGCACAATCAAACTCTGGTGTGGATCAATGAAGCAAACTCTGGTCCATTTAAATACATGCTTCAAGAGCACCAAATACAGGAAGTGGACTGCAATGCTGGGCATTGGGGGTAAACACAACCAAAACAAACGTATGTGAAAGCTGAGAACAATGATGTTTTCAAACTAATTAGCAGGAAAATGAAGTCTCTGGTATTCCCCTGTACAGCATAGCAGTGCTGTACAAAAGTGAAAAACTTCAACAATATATAAAAATACATGACATGTTTAGAAGAAGTAGTAGTTCAGGAGAAGAAAAGGACAATACATTATTCAAAAGGCTCAGTTAAGCTGGGAATAGGGAATCGCAACTGAGCCCAAGTCGACTCTATGAGTCCGGTCATCTGGTACACGATTAAATGTACCTCGCACACAGCTGCTGATTGCCACCACGACTCACGCCTAGTAACTGGCGCCATCTATCAACAGGGAACATCAATTGCATCAATCTTTCACACCACCTATTGTCTACTTGCCCAACCATTATAAAAGTCACCAAGTTGGAGTCGTGTCCGCCGTGAATCACCGAGACTGAGTCCTGGCAATTTGGCACAATTTCTGTCCAGACGATGAGGTGGGGAGTGGTGATTCGTGATTCTCTGTGTGCAGCTGGCTTCAGTTGACAAAGTGCATTTTTCAAAGTAAATTCAGTCGAGCTGAATCCCTAGTCGTACCAAGTTTACTGGACTATTCGATGTAAAAATAACTGCCGTCTCAGTCTGGATCAAAGTGAACCATGGTTCAGTTGTTGTACAGTGTGAAAACAGCAGAACGACCAAATGCAACCAACCATATGGTTATTATTGCCAAAAAAAAAGAAAGATTAACACACTGAAAATGTGACAAATTAATAACCACACAGGACCCAGCCTGTCTATAAACCATCATTTTCAAATATAAGGAGATGCAATACATGTAGATAATGACAAGACATACCAATCCACTACTAAAAAAGCAGTGTGAAAGCAGAACTAAGAAAGACACAGATACAATAAAACACAAGTTGTTAATAAGCTGGCCAAGCAGGGATCAACTAAGGAGCAGGAAGATGACAAATTTAAATTGAACCAGTAAGTTGAAATTTGCTATGATATGTGACATGATGTAGTCTGGTGACACACTGTCACTGTTGTAAAAATATGTACTATACCCTTTCAAGCCTATATTAAACTAAAAATAATTAAATCTATAAATCACACAGTTGATAATGTCAAATGACGCCATGAATGAAAATGTCTTCTTGCATCTGTGGCTGTTTGGGGAAGATTTAAAGCTCTACTGGGTGGTGACACAAAGTCAACTGGATTCAGTGACCGATTATTTTTCTATTTGCTCACACTCAAGTTGTGATTCAGCCACTTTCTGCTCTGAGACACATAACCATAGCATCGAATTCTCAAGTCAAAACACTGTGTTTCTGTTCATCTCTCTGCAGCAGACTGATATCTTGGCTGTGTCTATCTTTTGGTTGGAGGATTATCATTTTCTGGCTTGGTGGATGTTTTTGTGAGCCCTCAGGGAGCACAGATGCAAATCTTGGCTTTGTTTTCCAAAAGCTCTGCTTGGCTCCTAAGAAAATCTTTGTGTCTTTAAAGCCTCCGGAGTGAGATAAAGTTATAAATCAGGAAGACACTCTGGGGAATCATGCCTCTGTTCTGTCAGTCTGGTTTTAATATTTGTGGCATATCAGTCTCTGAATCAGCCCAAATGTACTGACAGTAATAAAGAGGTTTGTTGCAGATTTAAGCCGACATTTTGCAACTCAAGATATTAATCACTTATTAATCTATAAAGAAGACAGGATTTAGTCCTTTCAGAGTTTCTCGCTGATGAAGGTATGATATTTGAAATCAAAACTGCACCAGTGGTACTGGATGTAGTGCCTCCAAATTGTCTTTGAGCAATTGTTCCAGTAGAAAAGATCATTTTTCTGAAGTGCTGTGTGTCCCTGTGGTTTCTTTATCTAATAATATTCAGACTCTGGGTAGGTAGCTGACATTTTTCGATCAATTGGGCAGTTCTTCCAGACATGTACTGTACTGATGTATTAATTTGTTTTGGATTTGGATTAATTATCCATAAATAGAGAAAAAGGGAGAGTTAAAGGCTCAGAATGTAAGATTGGCCTGTGATTGTATGTTACATGATGTTTGTGTTGAGTTAACATCTGAAATCTCATTTTGTTAGGTCCCTTTACACAGCACACAGATCCTTGGGTGGTCACTGAAAGATGGAAAATTGGCCCCATCGCCCAATGATCTCCTAAAGCTGTGAAAAAAGCAGTTTATGTCTGAGTGTTTGGGACTTTTATGATGATGGAGACTAAGCTTCTTATAGCTCCCACTGAGAGTTTTCTGAGCGCTCGTTGTGTGACAGAGCACTGAGAGATCAGGTGAGATCACTGAGAGATCTCTGGGTGACCAAGGAGGTTGAAATTGATCACCCAATGATCTTCCAGCGGTTTCCGCTGCAGTCTTTCAGTGAACTCTATTGGTCTTTCAGTAAAACACTCGGCGACCCCTCATTGATCTCTGCCATCTCTACCTCCGAGGTGGGAAAATTTGGCATTGATTGAAAGATCTCTGAGAGATCATTAGGAGATTGATGAGACTGATGAGATTGTTGAGTGCTCCTTGAGCTTTAGTTGAGTTTTCACTGAGCGATTTCACCTTTGCTGATTGTTGACAGATTTTTTTTGGGCTGAGTGAAAACTTTTAGGACACCGTGGCAACCGTGGAGAACACTGGAAGGTCACTGAGAGATCTTGTCAGTCGCTAGGCATTAATTCAAAGACTGTAGAACGATCTGGTCATATTTTTCATCACTTAATGATCTCTCAATGATTGTGACCCCTGTGTAAAGGGGGATTAAGCTATCATGTTTAAATGATTTTGAAATGTGGATGTCACCCATTGGTTGTTGTCGTTTTGAAAGCGAGTAGTTTGTATTTTGTAGCTACAACTGACTATATTTGGGCAAAAGGGGTGGAGTATCATGCAAAAAATGATCAGAGCCACTGTTGATGGGCCATGCGTGAGCTAATACACTAGTTTACGGACACACTAAAACTGTCAACTTCAAAAGACATTTGTATAACAAAGTCATTTTACAATCATATTAGAAGAATCAAAATGAAGGTCAGACTCTGCTGGAAGCGGAACTGAGAAATCCTAACACAGAAATCTGACCAGGCTGGCTGTTGTTATGGATACACGGAACAGAGAAGGTTACTCGTTTAAAATGGAGGCAACAAACATCAACAAATGACACGTTCCCAGAAGAAAAAGAGTCTAACACAGGTGTCACTTATGCAGTAATATTTGGACAGAAATAACAACTCCGTTAAAGGTTGAGTATGTTATTTTTAGTGACATCTAGGGGTGCAGTTGTAAGTTAAATGACACCCCCACTCCCCAAACACACAAACATGTTCTGAGTTGTTTTGCACTATTTTTGTAGTCCATACCTTCATACAGTACATGTTCTATCACAGTTTTGATGAATTTAATATTAATGTACAATGTTGACTGTTAGTGTAAGACAATTGAGGATGCCATTTTAACTAATCCTTAGCTGCAGCTCTACTAAAAACATGATAATTCAGATTTTCAGGTGATTATATGCTAACATTATGGTCATATTATACTTAATTGCTCTAATTATAATGCCTAAATCCACATAAATCCTTCACTGTGGACCTTTTAAATAAGAACTGTGGGTGGGAATAACCTGTAATGGCTCTTGCTGCTTCTGAGGACAGTTGAATTCCCTCGTGTCCATTTGGCTCCGGAGGACAACGGTGTGCTCTTTGTTCCTCCCAGAGCTCAGCACAGTCAGGGCAGACACGGCCATGATGTTCAATATGATTTGAGTACAAATCATACTGTGAAATTTGGTCCAATACTAAATCAGATTCCTGCACAATATCACTTATACTATTTAGTATTAGGTGATACAACTCTGGTGGCTTTGTTTGTCAAGGTTTCATTTATTCTGATAAGACTGAATGATAAAAATCTAAATATGTCAATCATCAGTGCAACAGGAAATCCAGGCACTATTTGAATGTGGAATATGTTCAGCTCTCCTGTTGCATTCCGCTGACTGCATTATATTGTATGAGCCCTGATGGAAAAGCCTTAACAACACTTGCTCCATTCTTCTCTTGTTTATTCTAAGCCTTGAACCTCTGTTAAAGGATTCAGATACAACCCGTTGGAGACAAAAACACATCCTCCTGCTGCAGACGAAATGTCACCGGCTTTGTCTGCTGCACGTCTGTCCCATTTTAAAGGGAACTGTCCCTTTAACCACTGTGGCCTTCACTGCTCATGCTCGGGGCTTTGTGCAGGAGTTTCCCTGTCAGAAAGCAGCTGTGGACGCGGAGACACGGGGAGAGCGGAGCAGATAGGGCAGAGAAGAGGAGGAGGAGGAAGAGGACCGCTCCAGGAGAGAGAGAGCTGTGGTTGTCGCATCCTCCCTCCGGAACGAATCCGGGCAGAGGGCACGTCTTTGTCTGGGAATACATCCAGCAGGAGTAAGAGTCCATAGTAGATTGGTGGGTTTTAGTTCATCTGTGGGATTACAGTGTTTGGCGTTGGAGCAGCATCATCCGCTCACGGTTGTGTGTTTACATCGGATCCTTGACCGGGCTGGAAGTTGTCCGGAAGACCTGTGGGGACACGACGCACAGTGCCTTGGGGCTTTTCTGCGTTTTTCCCCCTGGCAGCCGATGGTTTCGACTGGAAATGTTTTCGCCTCGCTTTTAAATTGTGAACTGTTCAAAGTTTCATGCCTTTGTCTTGTCCCGCAGCCTGTTACACACCGCTCGGCATGTTCTGACCGTGCGTAATTACTGTTTTCCAGTTTGCCAGACTTTGGAGAGGGCGTCACAGGTAAAGAGCTGCTGAGCCTGCACAGTCCACGCACATCCACGGCTCATGACAACACATCACCTGCGCACAGCCTGAGCTCACAGCTGGGCTTCTCAGTCCGTGGCGTTTTCACTCCGGAGTCCAACATGGATGATGTCGCGGGGACACGTCTCTGTACCTGGAAGAAGTGCGTCCTGGGGGTGTTTGTCATGCTTCATCTGGTGCTGCGCACACAAGCGTCTGCCGCGTCCAAACCCTGCGATAAGGGCTGCTTCTCCGGCAAGTGCGTCAACGGAACCTGCGCGTGTGAGCACGGCTGGGTCGGAGAGCAGTGTCAGCACTGTCAGGGCAGATTCAAGTAAGTTGACTCATTTCTGCATCTGACATCAGAATATCACCTGGTCGGCCGTTTTTGCCCCAAAAAGTCCATTTGAAGCCTTTTGAAACGCGGATGTATTCGGGTAGGTTGGACATGTGGCTCCATTTAGAGACTATTCTCTTAAGGACTGAGTCGTAACAGACTGACTGGGCTCTGTTCATTCAGGATATTCTGATTTCAGTGATGTCATCAACTGAATGTAAACAAGAACGTATTTTATATGTATCGCCAGTCAAAAGTTTGGACACGCCAATTCCTGCAGTGTGTTTTCTTTACTTTTTGTTATTTATAACATTGTACATTAATACTGAGACATCCGAACTGTGGAATAATACCTGTAGAATTATGTGGTAAACAAAAAGCAACCCAAAACATGTTTAATATATTAGCCTGTCCAAAGCAGTCACATTTAGCAATGATGACAACTTGGCACACTCATGGCATTCTGTCATCAGATTCATGAGCTAGTAACCTGGAACAGTTTTCAGCTCCCAGGTGAGTTCATTTGTGATATTTCTTACCTTCCTAATGTGCTTTAGACCATCTGTTGTCTTGTGGAGAGGAATGTGTGCAGAGTCAATAGCCCCATCAGTGCTACTACAAATACTGGACAAATCCATGTTATAGTCAGTGGTGATTCTAGGGTCCAGTGGGGCTGTGGGGCAAAAATTCACAGGGAGCCCCCTACAGCCAGCATTCATCTCCATTATTATACATTAAATCAGCCTTTCTCAAACTGGGGGTCCGGACCCCCACAGGGGTTGCAGGATAATTTCAGGAGTCGCCAGATCATTGAGAAAAATATACATTTACAAAATATATTCTGGATTTTGATGAATATTTTTTTGTGATGTTACTTGTTTTCCATTTCAGTTTGTCCATAATCGATCTTATCAGCTGAGTTTGTTTTGTGCACGCATGAGATTCTGTTCCGACACAGCAGGAAAAAAATAAAGAAAGGAGGAAAAAAAAACATACATTTTGACTCCATTGATACATTAACCAGCAGCTGTAGCAGGTTTGCTACCTGTCATTTGGATGAACATGGATTCACAGAAAAAGTGTTGAAGCTCAAGACTTGGGACAGTGGGAGGGGTCTCAAAGTGAGTCACCTGAAAGCCTGACAGCAGCACCACCAGAGAAACATAGGGCACCAGGACGGGCAGATATCTGAGCTTCATAAATATCAGTGCAACATTTTGAAAAACGAATTTACATGCACAACCAAAAACAACATTGAATATGCTCAATGTACCATTTACTCTGAAGTTCAAGCCCACAAGAGCTTGCAGCCAGTAAAGATGAAGAGACATTTAGAGACAAAACACAGCACCCATAGCAATGAGTTAACAGAGTTCTGTGCAATGAGGAAGCAAGAAGATGCCAAAAACGTGTGGTGAGAGAATTTGCTAATGTCATGGATTTAGCCACAAAAAGGTTAAAAACAATTTTTGAAAATACACGTTTGGTCTTGTTTTGTGAACATTAGAGTCTAAACTTGGAGCAGCAGTTCAAAATACCAAAATCCTGTTTTATTACAATGTATTTTGTTTTGAGTGGATGATTCTGTCTATAATTTTTTTCTGGTTTAAGGACATGAAAAACAACTACTGACATTCATGAACATCTGTTGTGGGAAACCACATCCGCACAGGCAAAGCCACTACACTCGTCTTTCTTCATTTTTTTCTCTCCCATACTCGTTGACCAGCCCTTCACTTTGTTGGTTTTCCGCTGTGGGTCTACAGTACGTATGCAATAACGGGAGAGTACAATTAGAGTCAGTGATTTATTTATAATAAATACAATTAATTTCTCAGTTGATCTTTCAGCTTAACAGCTGTACTTTTGCTTTCAGCACCGTGGACAGCGCTGTATCAATCCAACTCATGAGTCTCATGAGGACCGTCCAAGAGCTACCTCTGCTGCAGAGAATATGTTTAGTACCAGCCTCAGAAAACGCCAGTTTACAGCATCTCAGATAGCATTTTATGGTGTTGGCGACTGTTCTTGGGGGCACATTCAAATTCTTGAATTTTTTTAGGTTGAATGACTTTCATTTATTAAAATTATGATGGACTGTCTTCTCCCTTAACTGTTTCTTGACATAATTTGCATTTGTACAGTAGTTGTAGTAGCAGTAAGAGGGCTATTGACTCTGCACGTACCTTTTTTTTGCACAAGACGACTGATGGTCTACAGTAGTGACCATCAGTTTTAGAAATCACAGACTGTCGTGACACAAATCACAAATCTATGAATTATGAGAGGGACTGAATTTGTGCACAAATGAATGTTCTTGGCCATTTTTAACTGCAACTTTAGGCCTATGTTGCAATCTTGAATAGGTAGATGAGCCGTCATGAAGAGATGCAGGTATAGAAATTAGTTTTACGTGTGTGATTTTAAGACATATACATTTTTAATATTAAAAAATTGAATTAAATCAAATGTACTGTAACAAGCTCTCATTTTTCCCTCCCATCAGTAAATTTGTTTTGCAGTCCAAACAAGTTCACCTGTGCCCCACCTGTGTGTCCCAACACAGTGTTTGGGAATCGCTGGTCTAAAGCACATTAAGAAGGCAACAAAGGCACAAATTAACCGTTTCAGGTGACTACCTTGTGAATCTGTTGAGAGAATGCCATGTGTGTGCAAAGCTGTCATCAAAGCTGGCTACTTTTTGTTTGCTACATAATTCCATATGTGTTCTTTCTCAGTTTGGATGTTTTCAGGATTGATGTGCAATGAGATAAATAATAATAAAAATAAAGAAAAATTCTGAATTCCAAAATTTTAACTGGTAGGGAACTTATGTACTGAATAGCTGATCTGTTGTTTACAGAGATATGTCATATTAGTTTGTGATGATATGAAATAAAGAAAAGCTTCATTCCATTTGAGAAGAGGAATTAATCCACAGGCTGCGTCCTAATAGTCGACCAGCATTAATTCATGAGAGGAGATTCAAGTTTTGATTAGTGTAATCTAGTTAGCCACAGATAAAGAAGGTCAAATTCTACAGCAGGCAAAGCGGTGACAGTTATCCAAAGCTGAATAGTGTTGTTCACATAGCTGATTGTAAATTAAATGAAGTCACATTCAGATCTCTCTTTATCCCTTTGTGAAATTTAATTTTCTTAATCGCACTTTGGCCATAAAATAAAACTACGGAAATGTATTTGGTCTATCTGCCATCACCTAATGTGTTGTACGGTCTGATGGCAGTGAAGAACCTAAACGACATGTCAGCCAAGAAATCCAAAGTTTGGGATCATTTTGAGAATGTCAACCTCAAGAAGGGAAAAAGAAAAGTTTGTCTGAACACCTGAAACATGTTGCCTCAGCCTAATGTGAGACTTTTGGCGTCGCTGTCAGCACAGAGAAAACTGTGCCATTAGTTTCACCCAGTCATTACCCCTGACGTCGATGCACTGAGCGACCCCCGTTGTCTCCACACCTGTCAAATTTAAAAGCTTATGTCTGAGGATTTGTATTACAGTATAGTGTTTGTGGCCTATAAGAGGTGTTCGAGACACTACAGGTTTTCTTTCCAGCCACTCACTCAGGTGTTTTCCCTGAAATGCAGTCAGTGGAAAAAAAAAAGTGAAATCACCTGCTGAAGTTGGAAAGAAAACCTGTAGTGTCTCGGCCCTTTATGGCAATAGTTGAGAACCCCTGGCCTATAACATAGAGTAACATTTTCTGTTCGCTGCGGAAGTCAATCCATTTTCTTACCACTTTGTGTTGGACTCTATCATTTGCATTTCTAAGCTGCTGTTTGCTATTTTCCACACTGCTGCTGTAGAGAAGCAGAAGAGAGGTGATAAGTTTATTTGTGCTTATTACCATGGATATGGGTTAACAGAGCCTGATGTGAGCCAAATAATGAGATAATGTTAACGAGCTATACAATTACTGGCTGTTGGTACCTACAGGTATACTGTCGGTTGTGTCGAGTGTCATATATTAGAGGGGTGCCTCTGGCTGTCCCTCAAAAATAAAATAATTAGCATCCATGGGCGGCCTTTCTTCATGTTCCTTAGGCATCCTCTCCACCTCACCACATCCAAACCCTGAAGCTCTGACTTGTTTCTTTAGTCCTTTTTAATTTTATTTTGTTGTTTGTACAGTGAAGGAAATTCTCAGTTATATGAAGATGAAGTGTTTCTGTGTGAATGGGAATTGAACTGGCTGTGATTGAAAGGGTACTCACATTGCATCTAGAATCAGAAAATCATCCTGTGTATGGCAGAGTTTTAACTTGCACTTGTAAATATAGCGATAAACTGTGTTCACTCACAGTGGTTTTCTGAAGTGTTCTGGAGCCCACGTGGTAATATCCTTTATAGAATGATGTCTGTTTTTAATGCAGTATCACCTGAGGGATTGAAGCTCACAGGTATTCAAAGTTGGTTTTCAGTCTTGTTGCTTACCTGAATAAATTTCTCCAGATTCTCTGAATCTTTTGATTATATTATGGACTTTAGATGATGAAATCTGTAAACTCCCTGCAATTGTATGTTGAGAAACGTAGTTCTTAAACTGTTGAATTATTTGCACACACCGTTGTTCTCAAACTTGAAACTTGAAACTTGCCCCATTCTTGCTTCTAAATGACTGAGCCTTTCATGGATGCCCCTTTTGTGCCCAATCACGACATTCACTTGTTTCTGGTTAACCTGTTCACCTGTGGAATGTTCCAACCAAGTGTTTTTTGAGCATTTCTCAACTTTCCCAGACTGTTGTTGCCCCTGTCCCAGCTCTTTTGGAACACATTGCAGACATCAAATTTAAAATGAGTGAATATTTAAAAAACACTGAAGTTTTTTCAGTTTGAACATGGAATATCTTGACTTGGTAGTGTATTCAACTGAATATAGGTTGAAAAGCATTTTCAGATCATTGTATTCCATTTTATCTATATTTTACACAGCATCCCAACTTCATTGGAATTGGGGCTTGTATATTCTCATGACACCCAGTTTGTTTGCTGTTGGTTGTCCTCTTTGAATTCTTTTCTCTCGTTTGCTCTGGGTGGCATTAGTCAGTTGTCCCAGCCTCCAGGGAGGATGACTTTACTTTGTCACCGTCACCTCCAGGCTGTTCTGCACAGTATGGACAGAGACGATGGAAGGACTTCAGTTTGCTCTTTTCACTCTGGAGGATTGTATTGATTTCTCAGTCGATGTGATTGTTGTGAGAGTGGTGAACAGAACAGCCTGAACAACAGACAAACACCACAGGGGTCAGCTTTTCTCCCTGCGGTTACCTTGCAGTGAACTTGGTGTTCATTCATGCTCAGGACTTCCTGCATGGACATTAGAGGCACACTGTGAAAAGTCCTAGAATGAAGCAAGGACAGTGATTAAACAGGCACACGGTACAACATAAGCCTAAAATCTTTATGTCTACATCACTGTCAGCAGTGCTGTTAAATGGTTGGTTCATATTATCTGCAGTGGGGTTGTATGCGGTGCTTATCCTTAGACAAGTCTATTACCTTGGGCTGCACAATTTAGAAAAAAAATCATATTATGATCATTGTGGCCAACACAGTGTTTGTGTTGTTTGTTGTTCTATTGCTACTCTTTTCTTTCGTCTCTCCTCTGTCCACTAACCCCAACCGGTCGAGGCAGATGGCCGCCTACCCTGAGCCGCT
>JAQQAE010009310.1:0-14679 GCA_029823295.1 Pseudamia nigra
GGTGAGTCGTGTCGGCAGTCTGCTGCTGTGTGCGAGGTCCGTTTGGAGTGTCAATCGTGTACCAGACGACCAGACTCACTGAGTTGAGATGAGATGAGTCGGGTCTCTCTGTGTGCAGCCGGCTTTACACTGACTGATTAGTCATCGAGCCAATCACCTTTCCTGCTTCAGACCGAGAGTGGAAAGCTAGATGTGGAAATAAACAAATACATAATTTAAATTGCAGATCAAAAAGCTTTGACTAAGGAATAAATAAAACGGGGTATGAAATGGATTATTAATGTAGTGTTATTTTATTGTGAGTATCATTCCTTATGATGTTTAAGGCAGATGAGCAACCTGTTTATGGGTGTTTACTGGTTGCTAGCTATATTTTGACATGATTAATCATTATCATAATTTTTTTGTTACATGCAAGAAAATAATACTGAGTGAAAGGAAAAGTAAGAAGAAAATTGATAGCTTTTTCTTACGCAAGTAAGAACACCATCAAGTAATCTGAGTCAGAGACACAGACGTACATATCAGTGGTATGTTTCATGTTCATTTTACCACGTGTAGTTACTGAGTCATGACATTGATTAGAGTGCTAAAAATAAGAAGAGTAGAATGAATATGAAGGAGTTTCTACAAACAGAAGAAAGGTAGTGTTATAACAGATGCTATGAAAAATGTGTAAAGATAGATTAGAAAAATACACACTTTAGGAAAAATCTACATTTAAAGTCAAAAGTGAAACGATATGATCTTAAGACTACCTGAAAATCCCAGCTAACCCTAACCCATAATACTAACACTAATATGGGTTTTATACAGTATACACAATATATGACATGCAAGAAAATACGTAAAATGCAGGTCTGACTGTCATGCTTTTGTCAGTTTTATTGAAGTGCTCTATTGATTCATCCAATTAAAACTGACAAATTCTTTGTGAAAAAATTTGATTTTTATTGACCACCCAAAACACAATTTTTTGACATATAGTCTAGTTTCAATTCAGTGGAAGAGTCTTCATCATTAAATAAAAAAGTTAAGAGACAAATGTTTCTGAACTCGTCATTTCTACATGTATGAATTCCAGCATAAGCACAGCTCATTCTCCTTAATGAGGTGCTGATTATTTAACAAGGAAACAAAACTAAATTAGCGTTATTCCACCAGTATTAATTTCTTAACACTTCCTATGTTAAAACATTTGTATTGTGTTCTTTAAAAATAAATCTGAATTTGTTTTCTTTGCATTATTTGAGTCTGAAAAGACTGTCTTTTTTTGTTTTGACCATTTGTCGTATTCTGCAAATAAATGCTCTTAATGACAATATTTATTTTTGGAATGTGGGAGAAATGTTGCCAGTAGCTTAGAGAATGAAACAAAAATGCTCATTTTATTCAAACACATACAGTACCTATAAATAGTAAAAGAAAAAAGAAAGTAGAGAAGCTAATAATTTTGCAGTAGCATCTTTATTTTTTTCCGGAGCTGCATATGGCGAACACACCCCGGTGTGTGTGTGTGTGTGTGTGTGCGTGGGGGGGGGGCGTGTTTAAAAGCTTGTTTTGCATTCTCTGACTTAAATAATCAACTGTTTTGTTTTTTCCCACTAAAAATTTTTATCATTGACTTTTTTTTTGATTTACTGAACACGTGAAAATGAAAACCAGCTTCTATCACCGAACATAAAGTTTGACCATAACACCCCCGTTTTCAAAATCACTGCTGTGCCCCTGAGCACAGGTATGAACCAGGGAACTGTGTCTGCAGGATAACGTGACCTGTGTCACATTAATGTCATTGGCTTCAGAAGAATGATGAAAATGCTGCCGTGCTTTTATTCGCAAGGGTAGCACTGGATGCTAGAGGTTGACAAACATTCCTGAATGACTCAACCTCTTCTTGGATGCTGCTTCTGTTCCAAATTATATTTAAATCACCTTTTCACATCAGCTGCTTCAATCGCATGTGCCTAACTGATCTTTTTTTGCGACATGTTACAGTCTGAGAATAGAGGAATAGATGTGTAAAAAAAAAAAGCTGGTAAAAGATGAAAGATATTGTGTTCATTCAGTATACAATGAGATATCGATCAAAGTAAATGTAAATGCTGCTGTTATAAATTTGCATTTTCAGATCTCATGTAATAAGAGTTTGACATAAACGTGAATGTCTGCTGCAGATTTTACAAATTAATTGCAGAGGATACAAGTTAAATGTTAGTGGTGTAGGCTGTTCAACACATCACACCTGCTGCTGCGTTAGACTTTATTTTATACATCGAACTGATCCATTGTACACAAATCCATACCAAACTGTTTAACCATGTGTATTCAGTCACATCATGCTTTGAAGTTTTGTACAGATCACACACAGTTATGGTGTGACTTAGCAGAAGATAAGCTGAAAAGGCACCAAAGCAGCATTAGGGAAAATTGAAACTGAGGGACTTTTAAGTCAAAAATGATACTGTAGCTAAAAAGCATTGAAATGTACTTAGTTGTGATAATTGTTCATCTTTATTCCACCGAAAATGTGCTTAATACAGTGAATCCTTGGTCTTGTTCAGGTGATCTGTATGGACAGGAAAGGAGTGATCTGGGCACCATCCTTCTATTTCATGTCTACAGTGCTATTTGAAGTTTGCAAACCCTTTAGAGTTTTCTGTTTTTCTGCAAGAAATATGACTTAATGTATCATCACGTTTTCACAGGAGCCTTGAAAGTAGATTACATAAAAAGAACACAAATGAACAGATGAGACAATATAAATCTCTAGTGGCTACAGTATGTGAACATGTGTTTTCAGTACCTGGTTTGATCCCGTGTGCAGCAATAACATTATTGGTTATTGCTGATCAGTTTGACACATCAGCTTGTAGAAATTTCAGCTCGTTCCTCCAAACAGCTTCAACTGTTGCGCGCTGGTGGGTTTCCCTACATGAGCCGCTTACTTCTGCTGCTTCCAGAACATTTCACTTTGGTTTAATGTCATCACATTTACTTCGTCTTTAACCATTTTGCAGTAGAATGACTTATGTGTTTAGGAATAATGACTCGTTCCATATTCTGTGTTCTCTTGAGTTTCAGTTTATGGACGTATGTTATGTCTTGACATGTTCCTGGGAATTGTCTGATTTATTTCAAAATGCACAACAGGCAAACACCATGATACTGTCACCAGGGTCAGTTTTTCTGCCTGCCACATGTCGTTGATATAGAGCTTCAACTGATGGATAAATATGATTAGTCAATATTGTTGCGCAAGTTTGTAAACAGATTTGACCAAAAAAAGAAAAAACTTAATAGATGCTAGTCCAAAAAATGGAACTCACATAAACCTACAACAAACCTATCCTTGAAAATATTCAAGTGAATAATTGTTTCCCAGAGATCAAAACGAGTAGAAGGCTTTGGAAATTGTTATATTGGACCATGATTCATAGCTGGAGTTGGCCTTTCTGATCCTCTGTCCATGGTACGTTATATTATTGTTACATGTTATGTTACCATACGAGACACCTACTCAGACTGTTGTTCTCTATTCTGTTATTACTCTAACCTGCCTTTCAAGATGAAATGTCTGTTCTTGGTGTCGGATTTTGTTAAATAAATTTCCCTGAACAAATGTGACCTGTTCTCCAGAGCGACTTTTTTTCTTCTTCATTATGCATTTTTTGGCTCGTGTGACTAACATTCCGGAGCGACATATAACCCGGAAAATACGGTGCTTGTATCCTTTCCAGTGATGTACTCATTGTTGCTTCCTCCTTTTGTGTGCTGTATATATACACTTATATGAGGATTTATTGGTGTTTTTCTCATGATGTCTTTCCATTTAAAAAAAAATAAAATAAAAAAAAATTCACCTGTCACCTAAGGGTAGGCCGCACCCCATTTAAGATGGCAGATTGTAGCCATTCAGTTATTTGCCTGATGAAAGCCTATGGCCAAAACATTGCATGATTTAAAATAAATATTTCACCATTGCAAGTCTAACAGTGTGCAGGATTTTTCTGTATTATGTTTTTTACTTTAATAAATGCAATTCAGTAGTATTACAACTTCTATGCATTGATACACATGCAGTGAATTAGTTTTGAGAAAACCAAAGCTACGTAATCCAGTCAACAGAGATGCATGAATCATGCTATATGGTGTAAATGAACAGTTTGAGTTTCATCCAAATACACTTAAAGTCAGTAAATCCAGCTGACAAAACCGATAAAAGACGTTATTAACTTTTTTTTGCAAGGCGAATGATCTCTTTGGTTCCAAATATGTTGAATAAAATTTCACATTATTATTCCCCGCAGCCTTTGAGCAGATTACTCTTGCCATGTCGATGCACTTCAGTAAATTTTAGATGCAAAGGTTTTGCTGGCAAAGTAGTGTTTTCACGCTGTGCTGTTTATTTGCTTTAAGGGCCCAACTTCTTTCATCAGTGCTGAAAGGTTAGACAATAAAGTGAGAGGAAAATCCCTCACAAGTCAGTGTGGCTGCAGATACATATCAAATCACAGAGGCAGATCACAGGAAGATAACAGCTTGCAGGATGTGTTGCAGTAATTCTCTGAATTTGCATTGCAGCGTGTTGTAAAAGAGACAAGAGATTAAGGGTGTTCATTTTACAATGCATGAGAGGATGAGTCGCAACTAAGGCAGAATAAGGGAGAAAAGGGAATAAATGATGAATATGAGCGAGAAGAAAGACAGTGGAAGACAAATGGGTGTGTTGAAGGGCACGAGGGGAGGAAAGAAGCGATGCTGTTAACTGTCAAAGGAAAACAAAAAAAAAGAAACAACACGAGAGACCCTGTTCACATGCTTTCATGGGCAGATGCACACACACAAACAGAGCGAAACATTAAACACAGAGAGAGCATTTGGAAGCTTGTGTAATTCTCTCTGTGGGTGTCAATTAAATCTCTCAGCTCTGTCAACAGCACACACACACAAACGCACACACACACTGTCTCTTTCAGCAGCTAGTGCATCGTCAACACCGGCTGGCTTGGCAAGAGAGAGAGAGAGAGAGAGAGAGAGAGAAGAGGTGTTGGAGAGAGAGATAATAGATAGAGGACTGGTAATATGAGAGCATGAAAGCACTGCAGGTAAGGAAACACTGCGGTTGTTGAAGCCACACAAACACTTCCAACACACACACACACACACACATACGTTTGGTCTTGTTTCGTGTCGTCCCTCGGCTAAAAGAAAGGGATTCATGTGCACGAATTAAGAGAAAACAGGAAATATTGCATCAAAAAGATCAGTGTGAAGTAAATCGCTAACAATAGGTGCATTTTTTTAAAGGTTCCAAACTGTGGTAATTTAATTTCTATACTTATTCGCTTTGTGTCTATTAAATACCTGTGTATGTGTGTGGACAAAAGTGTGCTTATTTGTGTGGTTATCCAAGTGTCACGCACTGATTTTGCTGCAGAGTTTTTTGATCAGAGCACTCACTGAGCGGTTGAAAGACAGGTTCCCAAGGTGACCTGAGATCAGATTCTGATGTAAGGCATCCGCACAGAGTAATACATTTTAAAAAGTAGCAAAAAAAAAAAGTCTGGTTATTGGGTCATGGGGGTGGGCTCAGTTTTAGCTTGAATATGATTGGTGAGTTTAAATTGGATCATGGGGTGGGAATAATCTGTGTTAGCTGGATTATGACTGTTTTCCACTTTTGATGACACAAGTTTTTTTATGGATGCCATCTTTTTATGAACATCTCTCAGGACAGAGGCACTGAACAATTCCATATTTTCACAGCTTTTATTTTATATCATGCATCTTATTAAAAAAAAAATTCCATACCAGGGGGCAATGATGGGGACTGTACATTGAGGCCAGTGCAGGAGTAATTTAAAGTTGTAATACCGTTGTTGGCCACTGGGGCACCGTTCAGTGGGCTCCAAGAAGCCCTGACTCCCATAGCACTACAGTGAACTTCTCTCTGAAAGTACAAAGTGAATACATTTTTATCATGAGTCATCATGGTCTCAAATGTTTTATTTACTAATAAGTGATCTGGTTTTCCATCTTTAACTGACAAATCACTGCCATCACTGGTTCGATTGACTTGTCAACTCAAAGTTAGACTGAGTTGGACCTTTTGCATCTTCTTTGTATTCAACCGAATATAGTTTTTTCTGAGAGATGCTCAACTATATTTATGACGTCCTTGGTGAAGTTTTACCAAGTTGGTAAGCTAGCGGTTAGCATTAGCTTACCCATAAGACATCTGTTCCTCTTGCTCAAACATGGTCACATTCCGTTTTTGGCTCCAAAATGTCATCCGAGAAGTGACAACCTGATTTCGCTCAAAACAGCCCTTCAGAAACTGATGAGGTGACATCACTGTCATTGTGTTCAGAAATATAAGCAGTATATGATCCATACCCAATAACGATACATTTTAACTGCATGGGACCTTTAATGTATCAATTATTACTCCAGCTGTCGTTTGTAAAAGCAGCCGTCTAATGACTGGGATGGACGTAAACTCTGAGTTCATGGTGGTACAGCTGACAAGTTGGAAAAACATGGACACTCACAGGAAACCCTACTCTTCATAACTTCAAATCAAACATGCACTCCATGTGATAATGATGCTCTGTGTGGCACTTAGCACATTGTAAGGGTGCTACTAAAACATGCATTTGCCTGCCAAATAACACTCACGTTTAACAAGTAGTTTGTTCATTTAAATATCACCTTTCTCTTAAAATTATGGTCTGTCATACGTCCAAGTTCTTCCAAAAAAAGACTGAACCAAGAGATGAAGAGGTGACCCGGGGAAAAAAAAGTTTAAAATGACTCAAGCTATTACTATAAGGTCACAATATGTAACCTTTGAGTCTCTAAATTTCCTAATTTGTAAACCATAAAATTTTCAGTTCAGTTTTGTTTAGTTTGTTCCATTTTTTTTTTGATTATTATGTTAATTTCCATTCTGTTTGTGATCTTCTTTGCTCTTTTTTCACACTTTGTGGCTTATTTGGTTCACATTTTTCTTTTTGCTCATTTTGTTAAATACTTCATTCCTTTTTTGTGGAGTTTTTGAGGATTATTTTGTTCATTTCATGCTTAGTTTGTTATTTTTTCAATTAATATACTGATGAATAACTTTTTACATGAAGATGAAAAAATATATAATTTTTTTTCCCTTTTATTGCTTATTCAGTTCTGTTTTGCTCATTTTCTTGATTATTTTTTGTTCTCTTCACAGATACATGCAGGAAAGGCACAAAACCAGAAAACACACAAATAAATTTAATGTCCAACCCTCATAATGTCCAGGATCATCCAGCAGTGCCTGATTAAAAATGTCACACCTAATGTTCAAACAAAACCTACACCCTTGTATTTTAACGGGTAATTCAGCACAAAGCACGTGGTGTGAGTGAAATGGTAAATTGTCAGTGTGTTTTCAACGTCGGTGTCATCAGGCCGTGCTCGTGTTGTCTTCAGTGTTTACAGGTTTGTTTCCTGCTGCGGGGTCCTATTAAACACCCAGATACTGTGAACACACTCCTTTATGTCACTCTGCTAATCAACACATCATTACGCAGAGTGTACACGCCTGCTGTTCCCAAACACAGGGTCACAATGGAAAATAGGTCATGGATCCTTTTGTCTGTCATTTGTCTGTTATTTTGTTATTACTGTTTAACATTGTCTTAATTTGTTTCTTCCATTGTATTTATTCTGTTGCCCATTAGTTCATTTGTTGCTTTATTTTCTCATTTTGTTGATGTTTGTTGGGCTGTGTTCGCTTCTTTGTTATTAATACTAGGTGGATTTTGATGAAAATTTTAGCGTGTCCTTCCTGCTTAGAGGTCATTGAGCAGGTTGTTTTCATAATTCTGCGACCAATTTACAAAAATGAATGATCCCACCCTGCTGAAATGGATGTTGATTAGGTTTTGAAGTTATTTTAACTCTGTGAGGTGCAATAAAAAAAAAGTGACAATGTGAACCAAACTGTCCGTTGAAGCAAGATGGACAATAAGAGCGAGCAGTTTTGGATTTTCTGTTTTGTGACATCACAAGTCAAAACCAGTCGCTGCCACAAATTAGAGTTCTAAATTTTAAAAACTCATCAGTCAGTCGCTCATGTTCAAGGTAAAATTAGACCAAACCCCCACAAGTGACGGACAAATGTGAATTATTCTGTGTCACGGCTGGAATGATTTGCTCTTCAGCCTTCCAGAACCTTATCTGATAAAATTCGACAGATCCAACATCAGAGCATATGTCACTGAGTCTCATTGAAAATTGAGAGAAAAAATTCCTATGAACAGTTTTTTTTTTTTTTTGTCACAGGCCCTACAGGAGTCTTGAATAGTCAATACAGTACATACATTTAATACCATTTAGTCCAGTACTTCTTAATAACTTTTCAAGGTGTCTTAATTTGGTGGTGATCCAGACTCAATTATCATTTTACTGTTGTGTTTTTTTTTTTTTTTTTTTTTTGGTGCTGCCGTGTTTGGTGCTGGATGTTTTCAACTGAATGCATGTTTTTGTTTTGGAAATTATTTCCTTCATATTTTGTTAATTTTTGTGAAAGAAATGTGATGTTTTTATTAATTCTAGTTCAGCATATTTTCTTCTTCATTTTATGTTCTGCTGGTTTTCATCACATTAAATCAAAAGGAATAAATTCAGTAATCAGACCTGTCGGTTAATTTACAGTAAAATCTGAATTGTTACAGCCGATTACAAAACATTTTCCAAATTTAAAATACACATTTGTCTGTACAAGATATGCACATTCAATTCAGTTCCATTCGAAACATTTGTATTGAACCAATCATAAAGTTATGTCTAGGCAGCATTTTTAAGAAGTTTATCTCGACTGGATAACGTACAAAGCAAATGATAGACTATATCAGTTCTTCTAACTGCTGTAGACTGGGTTAAGCCGTTGCACTTGACTTTAAACTTAATCCTTCATGTCAATAAAAACCAAACTGTGCAAGTCAGCTACAAGTGAGAGGTCCCGCAATCGAAAACATTAAATAAAAAGGATAAGAAGAATGAAGGAATGAAGAAAATTTTCAAAAAGTAAAAAGAAAAAAAAACGTCTTTCTTAAATCTTGCTCTTATTGATATAATCTTGACTTTAGTTGCATTTACCTCTGGCGTCCACACCTCTCTAGTGTTTTAGAACTGTGATATTACTAATGTAAGCTATGAAGTTTTTTTTTTTAAGATCAATCAAGCTTTTGCCCTCCTGAAGGTCTCTGTCCTCCTTGAGCTCACTACTTTAACCCCTCCTTGAATCGCCACCTTATCATAGTGGAGGGGTTTGTGCACCTGAGAGATCCCAGGAGCTATATTGTTGGAGGCAATTTGCCCCTGGTAGGGTCTCCCAAGGCAAACTGGTCCTAAATGACAGATCAGACAAAGAGAGATTCAGAAGACCCTTGTGATTATGGCTTGCTGTGGGTCCACCACCTGCAGGAAAGGTCATCAGGGTCCTGTGCTGACACACAGAGACAGACAACCATTCACGGTCACATTCATGCCTATAGACAATTTTAGAGTGACCAATTCACCTAACCCCTAGTGCATGTTTTTGGTTGTGGGAGGAAGCTGGAGTACCCGGAGAGAACCCACGCAGACATGGGGAGAACATGCAAACTCCACACAGAGGGGCCCTGCCACCTGGCATTGGGATCAAACCCAGGACCTGCTAGCTGTGAGGCACGATTGCTACCCACTGCACCACCATGTTGCCCCTTAATTTATTCCATACCATCAAAATAAAAATGTCCAAAGCAATAGTTCTATGTGTAAATTTCTCTTGAATTACATTCTCAAAGCAACCTGGCCAGTAACACATTCTATACTCAGTTGAAATAATCTGAGTCATATGCAAATTCACTTGTCTGTGAAGCATTCTGTAGGTGTTGAAAAGGAGACACTCTGGTAACTAAAAGGCAAATGGAAAGCAATGGAATCGTGTGATTCCAGCCCCATGTGAAGCTCGTTTGCAACATTTTCTCAGCACAAATCAATACTGTCACCCTTGGTATTATTAATGTGACATTCTGAATATGAAAAACAAACACAGATGGAAGAGTCACAGAGCGGGTGGTGAAAAATTTCAAAAGTGACACCATTTCTTTCCACCTAGAAAATAATTAGTATAACACACAGTATGACCTTTGGTTTTGAAAGAGGATACACACTGACATCTGGCCCAGATGGTGTGTGTTGGCTGCTTAAGGACTCTGCAACTTGACTGTGTGAATCTCTCCAGAGGATCTTCACTCTGAATCTACAGTAGGGGAGGTAGCTTACTCTATGGAAAACACCATTTATTGTCCCAGGAGGGCATCCAGCTGAACACAATGACTATGTGACTACTGGCTCTCAAAACTCACATCATGCAGAGGCTGATTCTGCTTTTACTGAGACCCCATATCAAACATGCACTGGATCTGCTTCAATTTGTTTGCAAAGAACATATTGGAGTGGATGATGCTGATGCCTCTACCAAGCCTACCCTCATCTTTATGAGGCTGGTGCTCTCAAGCACATTCAACACAATCCAATCCTCAGTCCTCAGGGACAAACTGATAGGGATGTGGTTGGACCCCTCTCGTTTCACAGGTCACTGTTTGTCAGATTGGGCAATTGTGTGTCTAGGGCAGGCTCACACTAGGGCCGCACTGAAGCACAACTGTCCCCGTTCACCCTCCCGCTCCTGGTCCACACTCACACAGACTCTGCTCCAAGTGCACTGAGGCATGGATACAACCTGTACATAGGAGGTCACGTTGCAATACCACATATAAATTTTACTGACTTTGTGTCTTGTGCTTGATTCATTTTTGGTCACATACAGACGTCTACTTGATTTCTCTATTATGTAGGCATCGATTTTCAGTGTAATCACGCTGCCCACATGCAGAGGCAACAGGAGAAGAGGCTTCCATATCCGATGTACATTGTGTCTGCATGCTTGTATTTGTGTGTGAGCAACTGTGCTGCGCTGTCATCCATCCCTTCCAATTGTGCTACGGGTAGGAAAGCATTGCAGTGGCAGTATTCAAATCATCCATGCTTTAGGCATGAAATGTGTTTGGGGATCGCATGGAGTTGCGGCATGAGTTTGCCCTGAGACAGTAATGAGCTGCTGTGGGGCTCCACAGGGGTTTATCTTGGCTCCCTCCCCTTGTTTCACATTGTACACAATTGAGTTCAAGGACTGCCATGTCCAGAGATATTCTCTTGACACAGGCACCATGGTGGGTATTAGCCACAAACAGAAAGGGGAGTACAGGGATCTGACCAAAGATGTTTATGACTGGAGTCAAAAAAACTGCCACCTGCTGAACACGTCAAAGACCAAAGAAATGGTATCCGCCATTTGAAAGTCTGAGCCCTTTTTCAGTAGCAATGGTTGGGTAGATATCAAGCTGATGCAAACATACAGTACAAAGATGTGCACCTGGACAATTTGATAGAATGGTCCCAAAACACATTATGTACGGTATCAAAAGGGACAAAGTTTGCAGTTTTCCCTAACGAGGCACAGGTCCTTTGACATCTGTCCTAAGATGCTGCACATTTCACTATTTGGTGGTGGCAACGGCAATTTTTATGTTGGGGTGTGCTTTGGAGAAAGACACATTAGACCGAAAGACACAAGATGGCTAGGCAGTGGTTGGAGTCACTGGGGGCTGTGGTGGACAGATGCACACAGAAGAAGGTGGATGACATCATGTCTAACACAGGCCGTCGTTTTCACGTCATTCTAGCCAAACAGACCAGCTGCAGTGGATGATTAACATCACTGAGGTGCAGGACTGAATGTTATAGAATATCTCCCATTTCCACTGTATCAGTGAGGATTTTTATTATTATTTTTTTAATTTCAACTTTCTTTTCACTGAACTTGATGACTTTTGGAAGTTTTCTTAAATTATTGAGGCTATCTTAACCTGTATGTTGATCCTGATCACAGCTTCCACTCAAAATACATTTAGCACTGGTTCATAATCCAGAGTAGTGATGGAGAAATGTGTCATTGTTATTCAATAGCATGAATGATTTGCAACATAAAGGTTTGTACACAAATGATAGAGTGGAAAAGCAGAGTGCATCCACACAGCATCAACAGTTCAGAATATATTTGTACCTGCTTAGAGTCTATATTATCTATAAAATAAATAAAGAACTGACATGAAAACAGGCACTCTGTGCCATTTGTTGCTGGGAAATGTTTGAGCTCTGCCATGAACACTGTTAAGAGCTCCATTAAAATGCATCCACTCCTCCTACTCCTTCCTAATATTTTTGGACCTGCACACGTGCACACAAAATCCATGCACGCATACATTTTTGCACAACCGGCCATCACAGCGGGTGCTGATTCAGTTTGCTGTGGAAAGGAGATAAACACATAGAAACAGATGATGAATGCATAAAATATTTTGATGTATTCTAGCTCTGTGGAATAAAATAGTTTAAGGTGAGATAATTCACTCGTGGAAACACTTTGAACTGACGCCTCTATCTGTCATTTGAAATTGTCCTAAACCTGCTTGACCTTTTGTTAACCTTGAGGAATGCATTAAAGGATAAAAAAAAACTGCTTTCACACCAGAAAGTCAATTTAATATTCTGACTGACAGGAAAATGGACGGTGATAAATAAAATGAACAGCAATAAAATAAGCAAGGAAATCAATAAAATAATGGTGAAAATGAAGAAGAAATGAATTATTCTGTTAATTTCCATTTATGTTTGTTTATTTTCTCACTACATTGTACATTTCATTAATTAGTTTCTTTCATTATGACAAAGATAAAGCAGAAGATTATTTTATTACACTGTTTAAGGGAAATTACTTTTAGAGAAAACATTTTGTGAACCCCAACAAGTTTATGCAGGCTCCACCGGTACCAAAATTTCAAAGTCCATGTTAACGTTTGTATATTGCAACACTGTTGACCATTGCCTTCGATGATGGGTTCTCACAGTGTACACATCTATGGACACTAAACATATGGATACAATTTGAATTTTGATGGAAAATTGATGAAAGGTAATGTGACCTACTTTTGGGACTTTGAAATAAATGTCAAAGTCCAGGTCAAAGATTTTATATTAATACTGTTGGCAAACAACTTGGTGGATTGAGTTTTTACTGTATATACAACTCTGGATACTAAGCATTCATTCACCATACAAATTCATATTGGTCCAAGAAATCTTGGTATCTATTATAGTACAGTGGTGCCCCAGCTACTGAATTTAATCTGTTCCGGCGTCACGTTCATTGAGCGAATCATTCATTAGCCGGAGCAAGTTTTTCCATAGGAACACATGTAAAACCAATTAATCCGTTCTGGACCCACAAAAACTCCCATATAAAGTATGTCATACACACCTGTACGTGCACATTTATTGATTTATAAAGACACCTACCGGAGGAGGATGAGACGGAGATGCCATTTTTCTTAGGTCCCAAGACGTAAAACACAAATTGAAGCAGTATTTGAGGTGAAAGAAGTGAAAAAGTTAGATGAAACAATAGGTGGGAAAATTCATAACACGAAATTTTATGGGTTACAAAACTTTTATGGGTTACAAAACAACGGGTTACAAAACAAACTACTTTTTTGTTAGCTGGGACACAATTTTGGCCAAAGTTTTTTTCATTACCCAAATTTTTTGTTGGTAAAAGCGTTCCACTGTAATACATTTCAAATTTTATTTTTAGTAAAATATACAGTATACTTAATATCTTACCTCCAGTCCTAATGTGTCATTCAATCAAAAAAATGGTTATGCAATACCACAGTTATGGGTTTATGCAGTTTTGTTCGGGCTACATGAGGCGGTAGAGAAAAGGGCCAAGAAAGGAGTAAAATAATAAACACAGGTAAAAATTTTAAACAGGAAAAAGAACATGAGCCATGGTCTAATATGTACATTTATTGTCATTCTCACCCCAGTCACCTCCTAGTAAGGTGTTTTTACTATTTAACTGCAATACCTGACCCTTATCACCAGTTTCCAGATCCTTGACATGCACCTGTTACCCTGTGCAATGAAACATGATTCTGTAGAGGTAAATGCCGAGGGATTGCGACCTGGTGGTGACTTGGCTGAGAACAGCTACAAATAGGTCAAGCCTACAGGTTCAGGATGCACTTACTGAACTGAACTGCAATGGTCTAAGCAGAGGTGGGTAGACAAGCAGTAGTCAAAGTACTGTTAATTTACAACCACAATGACTCAAGTAGAAGTACTCAGAAAACTGTATGAGTAAGAGTATCTCATAAAAATCTGCTCAAGTAGCAACTAACTTTAACATGACGTATATTACACCCTCCTGCAGTGCATTCACACAAATTTTTTGTTCATTTTCTGTTAATTTCTTTAATAATAGTGATCATTTTGTTCTGATTTTCATTAAATTTTATGGTTTCTTTTGTTGATTTTCGTTAAATTTTGTGGGTATTTTGTTGTTTTGTTTTACCAATACCAGTTTATTCACTTTTACAGATTTCCTTACATATTTTAGTTTTAGTTTAGTTTAGTTTTAGTCGAAGAAGGAGAGGCGGGAGGCGTGTCCGTGGGCAGAGCGAGAAGAGGAAAGACAAGAGTCTAGGACTGAGAGTAGGGACTTTGAATGTTGGAACTATGACAGGAAAA
>JAQQAE010009311.1:0-14678 GCA_029823295.1 Pseudamia nigra
GAGGGAGAGGGGCAGCTGAGCCGAAATAACCCAGTTTTTAATTGATTTCTTGATATCGGCCCGTCAGATTTAAAAAAACACAGATACCGATATATGTCAAAATTACAAATATCTGTGCCAATAATCGGCCTGGCCGATAATTGGTTGACCTCTATTTGATATCCCTAATAGCATGCACAATAGGTCACACTGTGTATTAACAGAAAGGATCTTATCTATTTCACATCCACTGTTGTTATTACTTAAAAATCTGTGCATTCCCGCATAATGTACCTGAATTTAAATGGCTCAAATAACTTAATCTTAACCCTCCAAACCACATTTAAAGTTGGTAGAAGTACATCCACACTGTCAAAGTGTCCAACCAGCTACAGAGAGAGTATCACAGTTTGTCCACACAACATTACCAAGACACACACTCTGTTATCAAACAGTGTCACGTTTGAAAAGTTTTTCTCATTTCAGGATGAAAGAATGGGCAACGTCAATTCCTTACAGTGTATAATGAAGTCCCATCCTGTATCTCAGTCACACAAATCCACTTCTCTACACACACACACACACACATACACACACACACATGCTGACATGTATTTGGTGATGTGGAACATGTGCTTTTATCAGGAACAAAGACGCAGAGTGTGAAGCGGAGAGAAAATTACATTTTTTATACTGCATCTTTAAAGAAGTGCCTCAGAAATGTATGAGACATGCATTCCCTGTGTCAGGATGTCCACAGCCTTAACATGTCTTAAATTGATTGCATACATGTATATAAGACTTTACAAATCATTAGTGTTGGGCTTGAAGTTGCTGCATGTTAATTTCTGTGAAATTAGATGATGGAAAATGATTGATTGCATCATCCATGTTATAATTTATTTTTGTCAGAGTTGAGCTGTTCTGTGACACAGGCTGCAGAGCTAATGTCTGAAAGCTACAACTGGACCTAGTGTTTCTGTTATACTTTGTACTTGTTGGGAAAAAGTGAATTTGTTTATTGTGTGGAATGTTTTGTTCACCCTTGGCTCAGTTTGTGGGTTATTTTACTCATTTATATTCTTTTTCCGTGATGATTTCAATTCACTTTCTTGATTATTTATTTAACTTTTTGGAATTTTTTTGTTTCATTTGTTGATTATTTTGTTAATGTTTTTATATCTGGTTCATATTGTTGATTTAGTGTTTACTTAGTTTGGATTTATGCTGGCCTTCACAACAACACAACAGAAGCACCCTCTCAACAGTTTTATCTTCATGTTTGTGAATCTTATTTTGTAAAAATGCCACATGTGGATTTGATTACAGACAAACAAAGAGATGTAATAGATCTAACACAACCAAACAATAGCCGTATTCTTACATACAACCTGACATTATACTGTGCCATTTTAAATCTAAGTGGAGATTCAGTCAGTAAATGATGATTGATCCAAAATCTAGACTTACATTTGGTTAAAAATGACCTCTAAACATCAAATTTAAGCATCTGGTGCCTGTAGCGGGTGCATTCATATACTGTACATCTGTCTTGTTCTACTAACCCCTAAGAATGTAAATGTTTAATGTATGACAGTGCTGTATTTGTTTCTGTGTTTTTCTGCTGCTTTTTGTATGTGCCACTACATTTTTTTCTGTGCCAACTCTTTCCTCCGTTTTTCTTTCTCTCCAGTCCCAGGCCCCCCTGTCAGGATGATGTTTCCAGAAGTTCGATTGTCTTCAGCTAGGGTGGTCTGGCAGCCACCTACAAACCCCAACGGCATCATACTAGGTACACAAAACACACACACACCCTCACACACACACACACACACGCACACACACACACAAAGGAAGACTTTGGAGAGTAACACTGAATCATTTTTGGATATTTCCCCCATGTAGTGACAATAGATTTATCCCCAATTACTGAAGGAGCGAGCTTGGCTTTTAAAGGAATGAGTTAGCAGTTTTACACACACTCACACCCACACACACACGCACACACACCCCCACACACTACTGCACACATTACTGTGATCTTCCAAGGGAAGGAAGTAAGTAAATGCAGTAAAATGGAAAAGAGCTGAGTCTGTTTTTAGCTTTCAAAGAAGGGTCAGCTCTCTACTTTCTACTTCACTGATGAAGTTTGTTGATGTTTGTGTGTGTGTGTGTGTGTGTGTGTCTATGTGTCTTGAAGCTGTTCAGGGAAAGGGCTATTATAACTGCTGAAACAAGACACCATTCTGAACACACACGCAGCTTTATCTAGATCTACAGTAGGGATGCAGTGATCCTGAAATTCTGGGTACAGACTGATGGCTAAGGTACCAATTTGACCAATAGCTGATGGTCCAGAAGAAAACCACCATTATGGTAATATCATTTTTGGTGGATAACTATTTAACTAGTAATGATATGTATGTGATTCCAGATGCTAATCGTAAGTTTTGATTGTCAAAGACTCCAACAATCAATTAAATTTAAGAATATTGCTTTTTGGTGCAAGTACAACACTGTACAACAAACAAAGCAAAGCACAACACTGTGCAGACATGGATCAGTATTCTGCATACAACAGATTTTATGATTTTGTGCAAGATTGATGAGAAATGTGGAAACCATAATGATAACATTATTAGATGTTTTCTATAACGATTGGTACATTACACCAAATTCCAATAATACGTATATAATATACAGCTATGTAAAAAACAAAGAGACCAGTGCAACATTCTTCTGAAATCCTAATCTACATGTTAGAGAGTCATTCCAGTGTCAGTGAAAGAGTGGTCTGTGCTATACCTGAATAAAAAGGTCAGTTCTTCTGGGGGTTAATGTTGACCCTGGCCAAAAATGTGAAATTCCTAAGTGAAACTTGCATGCTTTGAAGTGCTCTGTTAAAAACCTGGCACTCTTTTAAACAGCTACTTTACTATTGAGAGCTAATACTTTTGGATGGATGGATTGATGGATGGATGATGGATGGATACATGGAGGGATGGATGTTCTCTAGTTTACATTAGTCTGATACAGTTCTTTATTAACTGCAACAACCACCCCTTTGGCGTGAGAAGGCCTGGTGGGAACATTTGTCCATCTGTTCATCTCTAGCTGAAAATATATGAAGCTAGGTTCACCAAACTTGGCATACGGGTTGTCCTTGGGACAGCATCTGTGGCTATGTTTTTGGAGACAAGAGGTCAAAAGTGAAGGTCACTGGGTCATAAAAGTTTAAAATCAGTTTTGGCACGTAGCAGCTTTATTTTCAGAGCTTTTCCACCAAAGTTGAACACAAGTTAGAATAGGTATGGGTCTAAATGAACTTTATTTCTCCTCTGTTATCAATTCTTATTTATTATCTATTCTGACATCTTTTATTTAAATCCCTAAAATGGATATAAACAGCTGGTGACAGGACAAAGCTGTGTTTCTACACATAAAACAAACTGCCTCAGTCACATACCATTTAACAGACTAAACTCTCAGTTGACATCACCAATCTAGACTTAAATTCACTATCGTTTAGTGTCCATACGTACTCACAGTTAGTGACACATGCAGTTCAGCACCAACTGCTGGTAACTCAATCACTTCAACACTAACTTTGATCTGGACTGCTTCACTACTGAAGTGAATGGGATGCAGCTGCAGTCAAATGTCAGAGGGTGAACCTTTTGTACAAGCAATAAACATCTGCCACTGGTAAATGTCATCTTATTTGCCAATAGGCAAATGGCGTCAAAGCGACTAATGGCACGCACCAATCTATCAATCAAACCTCAGCATCGACTCATAGATGGATCCATTCGTAATCAGGGGTGGGTAGTCCTCAAGTACATTTACTCCTTTACATGTACTTGAGTACTTTTTCAAATACAGTGGTATCTCGGATAACGAATTTAATCTGTTCCGGCGTCATGTTCAGTATCCTAATGATTCGTTATCCAAATGGACTTTTTCCAAAGGAATACATGTAAAACCAATTAATTCATTCTGGGCCCACGACAAACTCCCATATAAAATATGTATTACACCTGCACATTTATTCATTATTATTATTATTTGAAAAAGAAGTTATATTAATTATCTGAAATGGAATGCATGAAATTAGTTCTAAAAATGATTTAGAATATATTCTTACCTTGGCTTATGACTTGGTAGTGTGTCCGTGGACACTGCACACGTCCATAACTGTAAACAACACCAACGCCGCTGCTGGTGTTGGTGTTGTTGGCGCCTGACAGCGGCACGGGCCGACGGCGGCCCGGGGGCGGGACGCGCCTCAGCGCTGCTCGTGTCAACACGGTCGGACTCGGCCAGCGCTGCTGTGTGAGCAACCTTTGGGAAAAAACAACAAAATAATAATTTTTAAAATGAACCCAAAAGTAGAAGAAATGCTGTATTATGAAGTTACTCTTTGGTAGTTTTTTGTGACATACTCTTTTACTTTTACGCATGTACTTATGTTATGGGTATTTCTACTTGTACTTGAGTCACTCATTAATAGTATAATAAAGAAAGTGAACAAAAAATCTACACAATGAGCAAAAATGATGACGATAATCAACCAAGTTAAACATAAAAGAACAAACTAAGCAACGGAGTGAAGAAAAAAATAACAAAATGAACAAAATAAGCCAAAAAGAGCAAAAATACTCAAATAAGTAAAGGAAAATGAACAATATAACAAAAGAAAGTGAACATAAAAACCACAAAATAGGCAAAAATGATGAAGATAATAAATGAGGTCAAACAAATTAAGCAACAAAAAAAGTAAAAGTGAACAAAGTGAGCAACATTAGGAAAAATAACAACAAAGTAATCAAGTAAATTTAAAAAAATGAATAAAATAAGCAGTAATGAAGAAAATAATGAGGTAAATTAACAAAAAAAATCCACAAACATGACCAAAACAATCAAGCAAGTTAAACAAAATATTTGTTAGAACACAATATATTTAGCGGCAATAAATGCTGTCGTATGAAGTTACTCACTACCTGAATAGGTTTGTTTATGAGATAGTCTTTTACTTTTATTCAAGTACTTGTGTTTATGAGTACTTCTACTTGAGTGGCTCTAATTATAACGTAACAATATTTTTATTTGAGTGCCGTTTCCGTGTACTGAAACTGCAAATAACTGTAAATGGATAGAAATCCATAAAAAACACTAATGAAGGGAAAGGAAGGCGAGGTGCAGGTGAGAAGAATATGAGAGCTGCTGAGCTGGAAACAGAACAGAAGGGGAGAGGTGGCAGGGAGGAGATGTATGGAGGTGAGAAGAGGGACAGGTGTGTGTGTGTATGTGTGTGTGTGTGTGTGGGGGGGTGTGTGGGGGTGTGCGTGTGTGTGTGTGTACATATATTGCACAGGGGGAGAGAGAGGAGTCGCTTTTGTCCTCTCAGTAGGGTAGGGAGTCAAGCAGGACAGTGTGAGTGATGTGTGACTGTATGGTAGTGGGGGAGGACATTTAGCGTGACACCACTCTGTGACAGAGGGATGAGTGGGAGGGCAAACGCAGCTCTCTCTATCACATAGACACACAAACACGCAGTCCTGCTGTGTCCTTGCTGAGCAGATAGTATGTACAGAGCCCCAGTCTGTGCACGCGTGTGTTTATGCAGATACAAATAACTCGTGTAGCCATTTCTTTAGCGTTCCTCGTTTCTCCTTGGCTTCTCTTGGGGGACTGACACAAGAGGTGGACAGAGGGAAAACAGACCACAGGATTTTTTTTTCACGTCACTTCTGTATGAACATTACCACATTCTAACTCGGGTCATCCCAGTAGCATAAAGCGGCGAACATGGCAAGGACATCTTTTGTACCTTCTGAATGTTAAAATATCAAGAGAGAATGCTGAAAAAAAAATCTGCCGTCAGCATGTTAGGAACAGACTTTCAAAACCTAGATACATCATGGTTTTAAAATCAGTCACATTCTTACATTGTTATAATAACTAATGGTATTACTTCTGATTGAATTATAATTGATTTTATAATTTAAAGCTACACACTATGTACACAACAGTCACAACCAACCTTGTACTTGACCTAGGGCTGTAAATATCAACAGTGTTTTTACCCTCAGTTCTTCACTGTATCATGGAGAAAAAGGTTCGTAAATCAAAATAATCCTTAAACAGTGAGGTGGTATCTCTGTTCAAGATGAGTCATTATTCTAGATACCATGTCCAAATTCTGAGTTAAGCTGTCATTATTATGTGATACTACCATACTTATTTGATTTACAGGATGCTTTTTTTTCACGCCAGTGTAGATCAGTTTTCATACATTTTCAATGGATAGCCCAAGTAAAATGCCCCAAAACGCAGTCTCTAAAGAGCACTTGGGTGATTTTATCACATTTTGTTGTTTGAAACTTTTTAACAAGTGCTGTGCCAACAAAATATGTCTTTAAAGATGTTTTATTTCAGTTTTAATACAATTGAATACTTTTATGTGTTCTCTGTGGGATAATAAATTATACAGTCTTACAGCTGTACCTTACTGAACACTTAAATGAACACATAGAAGCCTGATCGGTGCTCGGAAGTTTTGGTATATACATTTTTAAGACACCTACAGGAAAATAAAATGGAATATTTGGAAGCAATAGGAAAGAGATGAGAGTGTTATGTCAACTACTGTTTATTTGAGTTGTAAACTGTAGTATATCAGCAAAGATGACACCAGTTAATGCCTCCATAATCTTTTTAAGGCTTATTAACACAGATTCTAATATACATAAATAACAAAGCACTAAACACTTCATATGAATCATTTAATGTGATCATCTGGCTCCAGAAATGATTACAGTCGCACATCAGTAACATAAATGTGATCAGCTCTTATTTTAGCTCACATGCTGTTAAGTCACCTCTTTCTTATACATATAGTTAGAGATGTTAGTAGGAAAAGGTGTTATACTTTGTTGGAATATATGTCTGTCAATTTACATTAGTGTAGAGAAAGAAGATTTAACACAATGCTATTTACAAGTTTGCTAAAACTAGCATAAAGGTGTTTTTAAGTCATTTGGCAACCGTTACAGTCTAAAGAGCCATTATTGGACGAAAAGACGAAAAAAAGCCTGTGACTTCTGATTTAGCTAGCAGCATGTTAACACCAATTCGGTTATTATTTTATTTTGTGTTTTGTTCATTTTGTTTATTATTTTGTACATTTTATTCTTTTTTAAAATATTTTGATTTCCTGGATTATTTCATCAATCTTTGTTCAATTTATGAATTATTTTGATCATTTTTGCTCATCTTTGGTCATTTACTTAATTATTTCATTGATTTTTGTCAATTTTTAGGTATTTCTCCCATTGCTTTTGTTGATTTTTGTTCATTTTTTTGATCACTTAATTAATTGTATCATTTAATTTTCCTGAGGATTTTGCTCATGATGTTGCTCATTTATTTTTCTTTTGGTCAATGTAGTGCTTAATTTGTTCATTTTTATTTTTTATAATATGTTACTTCCACCAGTGGATGAACCCACAGGACCACTGGAGAAAGGTTAAAGAGCCACATGTGGCCCTGGGGCCGCAGGTTGCAGACCCCTGCCCTTTGTTGAAATCTATAACTTTGCAGCAGAAAAATACAGTAAACATGTCCTCAACTGTATCGAGTCTAAAAGAGTTAAATTGTGATTTTCTGTGACTCATCTTAATCACAGTAAGGCTTAAGATTCTGTATAACTAAGTACCAGCCTGCATTCATTGACAGGTGGATGGTCTCCATCTCGACTGTGCTGTGTCAACTCTACTGAAGTTACATTAAGAGGATCATTAGAGGACTATGTTATGCAACATTTTCCTTATTTTTTTAATACAGTCTATTATAGTTGATGTTTTTGTTATCTAGCACAGCTATACACTCACCAGCAACTTTATTCTGTACACCTGTTCAATTGCTTGGTACTGTAACACAAATAGCTAATCAGCCAATCTCATAGCAGCAACTCAGTGCACTTACACTAGGCATGTAGACATGGTCAAGATGACTTGCCTAAGTTAGCGTTGGAATGGCGAAGAAAGGTGATTGAACTGACTTTGAACATGGCATGGTTGTTGGCGCCACACATGCTGGTCTGAATATTTCACAAACTGCTGATCTGCTGGGATTTTTATGCACAACTATCTCTAAGGTTTAATGAGAATAGCCAGAAAAACAGAAACTATCCAGTGAGCAGTAGTCGACTGGGAAACTATACCATTTTGATGCCAGAGGTTAGAGGACAATGGTCAGACTGTATGCAGAATACCATTGCTAAATGCACAACACATAGAACTTTGAAGCAGATGGGTTACAGCAGTGGGAGAGTCACACCGTGTACCACTCCTGCCAGTTAAGCACAGGAAACTGAGGGTACAGTTGGCACATGCTCAGAAGAATTGGATAATAGAAGATTGAACAATGCTACCTGGTCTGACTCAATTTTTCCTGAGACACTCAGATGGTAGGGTCAGAATTTGGTGTAAACAACATGAAAGCACACATCCATCCTGCCTCGTATCATCAGCTCAGACTAGTGGTGGTGATGTAGTGGTGTGTGGAGTATTGTCTTGGCACACTGTGAGCCTCTTAGGACCAACTGAGCATCATCTAAATGCCATAGACTGCTTGAGTATTGTTGCTGACCATGTCCATCCCTTTATGACCACAGTGTACCCATCTAATGGCTAGTTCCACAGGTCACAAAGGTATGTGACAAAGCTAACATCATCTCACACTTGTTTCTTCAACATGACAATGAGGTCCCTGTACTCCAGTGTCCTCCACACTCAACAGATCTTAAGCCAATAGAGCATGTTTGGGATGTGGAAGAAAGAAAAAAAATCTGCAGCAACTACATGATGCCATCATGTCAACATGAGCCAAAATCTGATAGAGCACCTTGTTGAACTGAAAGAATTAAGGCAGGTCAAAGGTGGTCCAACCTGGTACTAGCAAGGTATACCTAATAAAGTGACCAGTGGGTATATAGGTCAATAATCATTACCGGTACACAACTGAAATTACTTGACGTCATTAAATACTATTAAATGACAAGTGTTAGTTGTATGGTCTGTGTTTTCAGTATGTTATCAGTAGTTTTAATCTTTCATAGCTCTATCTCTTTGTCTGAATATCACTTCCGGCTCCAAGAATGACAAAAAAAGTGTCAAATTCAAGGCTTGAAACAGTCGTCCATAAACAAATGAATGACAAGAGTCATGCCTGCTTCTTTGAAACAGCCGGTGAGGATGTATGGTGGCCATATGTTTACAGTTTGGAAGATTTCAGCACTGAAGTACATTGTTACACAATTACAATATAAAAATGCACTGTCAATATCTTTCAAGCTGTTGAGGGAGTAGCACTGCTGTTATTGCTGAGTTACTGAACAGCGTAGATGAACTTATTAAAATCCATTCCAGAGATGAAAGTAATAATGAACATGTGCTAGAAAGCAGTATGAAATGCACTCTAGAGAAGAGCTTTCAGTAAGACAGTGACATTTGAATAGAAATTTAGCCCCATGTCTGTTTGTGACAGGAGTGATAATATTCAATACAGAGCATAATACAGTGCTCTGACCCAGTTGTTTAGATGTGAGGGGATTTGTGATATACCTGTTATCCAATAATCTGTCACACACTCCATTCACATTACCATACAATCAGACTATCTGATGAGATTATCGCCAGCACAACCAGATTAGGTGCCTCTGAGGAAATCATCACGGGGACAGTCTTTCTGCGAACAATTCACCTCTACACACTCCTGGATTTGTGAGTTTGTGGCTGTGTTGTTATTATGTGTGCAATTCAATCTTCAAACTGAGGGCCTTTGTAAGTGGCCAGTGGTTTGTGGAAAAGTCTTCCTGGGATCAGTGGTTTCAGTGTGTGTGTGTGCTGAAGGGTGTTGGTGTCATTACACAGCCTGCTGCGCATGAGACACAGAAACAGACACAAAACATGTACACCATGGGTCACAGCCAAGGGGACACGACAGAGGTTATATGTTTATGCTCTGACAGTGTGTAAGAGAGACCATCACTGTGTGAACTTTGCTGTTTGTGGATCAGAACAGGGTTGTAGCAAGTTAGATTTATGCTATGGACAATACTCAAATAGCATCCATTTACATGTACTGTATATCTAACCTTGTCTGACTAGTTGCTGTCATCTCACCGTTTGCTGTTTGATCAGCAAATGAAAAAAACAATGCATAGTAGAGATCCAGAGACACTGGAAATCATTTCTACCTAACTGTATACACTGCCAGTCAAAAGTCTTAGAACACCCCCATTTTTCCAGTTTTCAATGAATAGCTTGAAATAGTATAAGTGCTGAACTGCCAGAAGCTAAAAAGAAAGATATAGTTACCCAAAACAGAAAAAATAACGTACATTTCAGATTGATATAAAAAGGCCTTTTGCAGGGAACAAGACATGGGTTAACTCCTTAAAGCTGTTCTGCACCAATGGAGGTTGATCATGACTTGAAAGTTGGCGCAACTAATTCCTACAGGTGTCCCAAGTTTGTTTGATTAATTGCAACCCCCTCTGTCTGCATAAAAGCCATGTTGGAACACACTGTAGTACCGTACCCCCGTGAGCATTATTTGAACAGTATTGTACTGCAGAAAGCATTGTGTTAATACAAAACTGATGAGAAAAGGAACAAAAACAATGGAAGAGAGACAGACCATCAATACTTATAAATGTAGGTCTTTCCCACAGAAGTAACACAGTTTCAGTGAGTACAGTTACCTTCACTTAGAAACTGGGGGAAACTCTGAGAGGACGAGGTCTAACAGACCCAAAGCCACCATCTTGTTCTGAGTCTGTCAGACCTCTTCCTGTCAGACAGCCCCCCCTCCCCCCAACACATAGTACCAGCTACAATACAAAGGATAAAAAGATAAAACATACACTGTAAATACAAACCTGTATAGTCTACTCAATAAACAATTTGCATTCATTTTGTTTAAGTAGATTTTAAGTCAAGTGTTGAGTACAGTGAAACTACATTTAACATCTATGACACTGAAAAAAATTGGGGAAAGTCTACCTAACATCGGTCAGCAACCTTCCCAATTTAAAGAGCCATTTGTGGACAAAAAGAAAAAAAAATCTAGACCTGCAAATATACTGTAAGTGAACAATATATTTAGATTCAATATATTTATATTTATCATGATTTCATTCCTTTTCATTCATCTTGTTAGCTGATTTGTTCATTTTTCCCTTTATTCATTTTGTTTGCTTGATTATTCAGTTCATTTTATTATTTTGTTAATGTCTTCATTGGTTTTGTACATTTTGTTTATTACTATATTAGTGCTTGCTGATTTTCCTATCTTTGTTCAGTTTTTTTATTTTGTGAGTAACGTGCTGATTTTTTTTGCTTTGATCATTTTGTTGATTATTTTGTTTCATTTCTCAATTATTTTGTTTGGTTTTATCCATTTTCATTCAGAGATTTATTACTTTACTCGTTTTTGTAAATTTTGACTAATTTACCTGATCATTTTGTTTGTTTTGTGGATTACTTTGTTCAGTTTTTTTATTAAGGTCCTGTCCCACTGTTTAACGATTCCATCTGAAAAACACATTTATTGAACGTTGTTATTCGTATTCAGCTGGTTTACAGACGTACCTAGACATTGACAGACAGCGCTAACTGCTTTCAACTTTGGACATGTTCAAAATTTCCGACGGCCAGCTATGGATAGCAATTGACAGTTCTCATATGTAACTCTGGCATTAATTTGCCATGTTCACTGTTACTTGGGCCGAATCTTACCGGTTTTTAGACTTTATGGCTGCTGGGCAGGTGGACAGCTCTGGCTGGGACTTTCACTCAACTTACGTAGCTATCTTAATATCTTTGGTTATAAACAACGAAGACAGACTTACAGTACTTCAGCCGTGAGGACTTTTATTTGGAGGTAACTAATTTATGACATGACATTTATGAGGGAGCATCGGCTCATTTGCACAGAGCAGAACACACTTGCTATTCTTAAAGCTGGCGCCCTCTACTGGGTCTGGAATGTCATACCACATTCATATTCACTTCATAACAGTGATACTGTAGTACTCCAAAATAATAGCATTCCAAGATAATAGTGATCTAAATATAATTTCAAAACGATCGATGTGGCCCGTCCAGGTGCCACAACTGTTGTGATGAGGCGATGGGCGGAGCTCGGCCGTTTATGAGACACAAACTGAATGTTAATAGACCAGGGGGCAATGACCAAGGCTGTTCAGAAAGGCCAATGCGGCAGTAACTTTAAGTTGTAATACCACTGCTTGGCCACTGGGGAACCAATTGTCCGGCTCCATGAAGCTTTTTTACATACATTAGATACATTAAACTTCTATCTGAAAATACATTTTTTTCATGGGTCATCATGGTTTGAAACATTTTTGGACCCCCTAATTAGTAACGTGGTGGTCCATTGTTAACTTTTTGTTCCATTATTAAGATATTACGGCAAATAGTCCAACAAACCACTGCTGTACTGGGGTTTGATTGACATGTGGTGACAGCTCTAGTGAAGTCGGACCAATTCAGAGTTTCATATCTTCTATTTATTCATAATGTTCATAGTTATACATGAGATACGCTCGACTGCAGCTGTGGGTAAGTGTTTACACTAACAACACTGAAATATGACTTAGTTTGACACTGCATGGTTAAGTTTTACTGCATCAGTAAGCTAGCAGCTCATATTAGCTTCCCATGAGTCCCCTGGCATGAACACTTTGTAAGACCCGCTGTGGTTTGACAAAATATGGTTACATCCTGTTTTTGGCTCCAAGATGCCGTCCAGGAAGTGACAACCCGATTGGTCTCAAAAAGGTCCTTCAGAAACTAATGGGTGACATCATGATCACTTTGTCCAGTTATATATACAGTCAATTTCACAGACGCATTTCAGCCATTTTACAGCCATTTTGTTCGTTACGCATACTTTTGCAGATGTTACTCAGGCGTTGGATTTTACTCATACTTCAGCAGACGTTTCTCAGATATATTTAGATGTTACTCATGCTGTTCTATCTACCATCCATGGCCAAAAAATGTTACTTTTGCATCGTCTGACACCGTGTGCCATAAATATTTAGAGGGAGGCAGACGGAATCATAAAACGCCGCAGTGGGTCAGGGCCTTTAGTCTTGTGCATTATTTTGCTTATTTTGTTAATTATCTTGCTTTTGCTTATGAACTTGACTATTTTGTTCATTTTTTGTTTGTTTTATTAATTGCTTTGTCCGTGTTTTATCATTTAATTAGTTATATTGTTAAATTTTGTTCAAGATCTCGATTAATGTTCATTTTGTAGATCAGTGTCTTCACAGTTTTGTCTAAAGTTTTTGTAGATAGGTGTTTTGTCTAAATTTTTGTAGATATGTGTTTTGTCTAAATTTTTGTAGATAGGTGTTTTGTCTACATTTTTTGTAGATGGGTGTTTTTCTGTTTGTTAGTTTTGTACTTTTTTTTTTTTATTTTAACATATAGGAGCTAAAGAGCCACAAATGGTCCCGGAGCTGTAGGCTGCAGACCCTGCATTAAGATATGAGCAGGTCCCAGGTCTTCTGGTGCTGTGTTGCTGGTCCAACACACCTCCACATGACTCTATTTAAAGCTTTAGCCTTTCAAACAGCTGCTAAGATGGCTTAACAGCTCACAGTGCAGCAGGGATGCCAGTCTGTCAACTGCACTGACACTGAGCTGACAGTGTATTGTTGCATTAACGCGGCTTTAATAATGGCTTATATGCAACCACAGTATGTCATCCTCAAACTTCTACCACTCCTCCTTCTTGCTGTAATGTAAATATTCATTTAACTTGTCATGTAGCCTGTTGAGGAAAGTCAGAAAATTAGACCAAATTATGCACACCCAGGGAAAAAAGGCAAGAAAATGACTTGAGCAGATATGACTAATGATTTTACCACAGATATCTCTTCGGGTCGAAGTAAAGAAGTGAACACAGATGTATTTCATTGGCCTTTAATGATGAAATATCACAGCATTACCTGCTAATTTACCAAAGTGAGTCGTCTGATAGGAGACATTTTCAAGAAGATAAAAGACTGATTCAGACACGTCTCTGCTTATAAAGCCTGCATTGAAATGGAACGCTGTTATTAGTGGCATACTTATTCTGACTTAAAATGGTATGCAGTGTGCACATTCAAAAATTCAAAAATATTCCCATGTGGACATTACTTAGAGATCTTAAGGTTATTTTGTTTTGTTTTGTTGTTTTTTTTTGTTTATGGCAACTCTCTGTATCATGATCTAGACCAGTGGTTCCCAAACTTTTTTTTCTGGAGATCCAATTTTTTAGAAGTGACTAGTGTCTTGAACCAAATCATGAATCTATAAATCATTGGACAGAGTGAATGTGTGCATAAATGAATGATCATGACAATTTTAACTGCTATTTTATAATATGACAAGGTTGACATTATGTAGAGCAGATAATTGACACCCTTTTGAAGAGATTGGTTTAATATATGCACTTTTTAACACATCTTTATACCAAACATTTTCAATTAGGCAAAGGTGACAGACTCCCATATATTCTCAAGTGTATTATAATCACAATACCGTAATTTCTGCACTATAAACCGCACCTGATTATAAGCCGCACTGTCCAAAAATGTCACATTTTTAATTTTT